>DWON01000617.1:0-30895 GCA_018251015.1 Phocides pigmalion okeechobee
GCACTTAACCGTATTTTGCACCTAAGAGTTTTCTATCCGACGGATGTTCCTTGTCTCAAAGGAATTTCTTGTCTTACTTTTCTTTTTTAAATATCTGCTCCATTAAACAGTGAAATGTGTTGTTTCTTTTTTTAAGAATTTCAATAGCATGCTTTGTAATTGTATCTATGAAACCGTTTTATCTTATCTTTAGAAAATTTCTAAACGTTTAGGTCACTTCTTATCATTACTTAATCTTTTCTTTTATAAATTGTTTATTTATAAAACTATTATTTTTATATAATGATAGAAGCAAAGGAATGTATGATTAATTTACAAAATATCAATTGGACATGAACGCCAGTGATCATTTATAGCGAATTCTAAACACACATAACTATTTCAATTCGATTGCAGATACCGTGTAAGCTCTAAAGACTTAAGTCTACGTTATAAGTGTTTCTATATACTATGTCTGATTTATCCCATCATTATATACTCTTAATAACGAAGAGTTTATGCCTTACAAAATAATGATCTTTATCTTTTGAATTCTGTTAAATAAAACTCAACTCGTTATATCATACGTGTAAAAATCATTAAATGGAGACGTACTAAATATTTCCCGTAAATGTGACACGATGAAATGCTGAAAATAATACTTAAGTTATAAAATCTGGTATATATTTGCTCGCCGTGTCGTGTCGTGGTGAGTAGACTTGTCGTATTGACATCTGACGAAATTGTTTACAGACATGCGACTCTAAGCCCTGATTTATGTTCGTGTGATGTGTTGTGTCGTGACGTGTCAGAACGATGTCCATTTTTCACATTTGGTATGTTTATAATTATAAGGCGCAATAGATTGTGAATATTGTAAATATAGGATTTATTGCGGCGATCCCAAACGATTTCAGAAAAGCGGGGACATGTACATTACACATCAGACAAACGTGCAAGAACGAGTACTGTGGCGTGATGAGTCAAATTCGCCTTTCCCTAAATAATATCGTCAACGTCACAATATGACAAATGTGAAAATTACCCATTACTTCAAAGCCTGTCACAACACGATACGTCAAAGACAAAATCAGCTCCGCATGACGCAACATGGTTCTGGAACTTGCATATTTGTATCTGTGTCGTGTCATTGTTTTCCTGCCATTCCATCCCCCGCTCTAAATCAGATTTTGATCCATTCTAATTCGCTAAAATATAAGCCATTGTAATAAATTGCGCCTTACTACTATAAATGGAAATACTAAATATATCCGAAGCCGAACGACACGACACGTTAGGTAAATATAAATCAACCTTACGTTTACTGAAAATCATATCGTTAACCCGACCTTTCGTTAATGGGAATATATTTTTGTCAATATATACATAATAAAGTATTTACTCGGTTTTACGCTTGTCTTTGGAACAAAGTGCTCAGCGAACTGACACGGACCGTTCAAAGTAATGAATATAATTTCATGAAAAATACTTTCGCAATTTCTATTACAATGAATGTTTTGTGTAAATGGTTTGAAGGTGATTATTTTTGGTTTCGCTTTGTATTGTTTTGTTTGATAGGTTTTATTCCTAAGTGGGTTTATTGTTTCATGTACGTAGATTTGTTGTTTGTTGTTTTATCTGTAACAAGGTTTAATAGCTACGCTCAGAATTTGTTTTCTTCGGTGCTTAATGTTCTGTTCTGGTCTACATTATTCATACTTATATTTATTTATAGAACAAAAATAAATAACATTTGATTATGAAAAACATTTCTGACTATCTAATAAAACTGTATGGGCTGCTAATTAGCTTATAGTTTAAAATTATCCTAGAGGATTTAAATGGTTCCTGTCGCTTTGTAGAATAGCATTGATTCATTCAAGTTCTCTAAGCACGTGAAACGTAAAGGAAACTCTTCTACTTTTCAACCGAATGAATAGAGGAGGATTTTCTCAGTTTGGTTGTTTTTTTTTTAATTGTGAACGTATAACTGTTTCATTTATCAACCGATTTAGATTTTTTCTAAGTCGGTTTTAGTTCCATTGAAATTTAAGGAGAAAAACACCTCTGAAGGAAAAATGAGGGATGAACATTTTTATTGGATTTAAGTTTGAATTAGAATTGAGTGATATATCTATAAATAGTTATTTTGATACAAATAAAAATATATTTTTAAAGAAATAGCTTCTGTAAGGGTGATGAAACAGGAGATGAAATTTATTTGAAGTCGATTTTCTTGATAAAATTATTGCTTGAAAGTGTCTGTCAATATCAATATATTCCAGATATTACAACTTCATTCACAGGAAATGCAACACACAAATTGTTATCATCTATTGATAAGAATATATAGACATGGTAATAGCCAAAAACGTTTAATATAAGTAGCTAATAGCAACTAATTGATATATTAAAAACAATGTTGAGCTTGTACACTGCTGATTTTGATTGACAGCAATTATAATCTAGTCAAAACAATAATTTAGTATATATATTGAAAGACAAAATTTGTTTCCAACCTATATTGTATATTTCGAAGAGATCGTAAGAAGTAAGGATATCTAACGTCACAATTGTTGACTTGACGACTCATGTTCAGATATTCCTAAGAAAACTTGATTATCTTCGTATATTGCTCGGGTAGCGTAACATTGTCGTAGAGAGTTCCGAACTATGCCACGGCTTGAGCGAGAATGATCACTACCTGCGGGCGCTCGGACTTTTATAACAAAATTGGGTGGTGGTACATAACTTGTTACAATCGGTAAAACATTTTTAACATTTCTAGATTTGGCTAAAAACAACATATTCGGCAACGCGTTGTCTTAAATATGCGGTTTCGCTTCGACATATATGTATATCTGTAATATAATAATAGACTCCGATGTAGCTTTTGAAGAGATATAACGAAATTCTCATAACAGTAAAGACATAACAAACTCGACTATTGTATGTAAAAAGGTCGGAATAATAATATTTGTTTAAATAAACTGATATTCAATTTAATCTCCTATATGATTCCATTCACAGACTCCACTCGTGCGGCGCGACGCGAGGCTCTATTGTAATGAAAATTCTTTTTTCCGTGTTTTTACAACGCTTCATACGACGTGATGTTTTGAATTGAAACAATTGTGCTTATGACGGAACCTCTATTGCGAGATGTACCGACCGAGGCATGTTTCAGTAATAACAAGCGATGTTCACGCGATTTTCCACTTCTTACAATACAACTTCTGTATGCGGCACTCCATTCACAACAGTATTCTTAGTAAGAGTTTCATTCGTAAACAAAATTCGTATAGTAAAATTTACTATGTATCGGGCGCATACGATTAACAATTTTTAATTTTTTATTGCCGATATTTCGAACCAGTCTCATGGCTCGTGGTCACGGCGAAACTGCATAAATGTAAAATCATATGTTAGAAATGATTTTTTTTTAATACATACATTTACACACAGTGACATCTTTATAACTAATAGTTGATACTACACGTTTTTCGTTATTTACGCCTTTTTGTGAGTTTACATATTTAAATTGAACAGACTTGTTGGTATTTGAGAACGCAATCTCTTAATGTAAATGTTAGGTTGGCAACATTATTTTTTTTTTTCTCTGTTCTCTATAGCTATAAACTGTTGCGTGTGAATCGTGACATTGTTCTTGCTCAATAAAATAATCTATTTTCTTTGTATTCTAAACTGTTTAATTTTATCAATCACCTCTAAAAATCATCAAGACTTTATCTATATATCGCTTGCAACCATACATACATATATTTCATCACTGTAACACATTTGTGAACATGTTGCCATTTTGTGAAATTTGACATTATAACCATTTTGATTGCTTATACAACCAAATATTTTGCTTCTGTAATTGATCAAACAAACGTTATCCTTTTCATTGTTAATTTTCCACTTCTCTTGTAAACATCGTATCTTATGTTTTGTCAATATCATAAAACATAATTGAGTATTATTAAAATTTGACATACATTTGGTGAATTTGGGATAGGTTTCAAATCGCTGCCTGCTTTAAGTAAGACAATAAGCTTAGTTTCTTCATGATACCCACTCTTATAGAACACAAACAACGACGTTTGGTGAGATACAGGATGCAAGGACCCTTTATGTAGCAATTTTTCAAGAAACGACTTAACAAGGTTTTGTTTTCCTCTAAGAATGAAGCTGAAGTTTCTCTAAGTTGAAGCTAAGAACTAGTATTGTTCCTTCAAAGGGCAGCGTCCGGCAGCACATGTGCGATACAGTTCCCTTTTCTTTTTATTAAATAGAAATAGAAACAGTGAATACGGTGTTTTTTTTTACAATTTTTTACTTAACTTGCAATGTTTTTCCGGGTGGAATCTTGCAACTGAATTTTCAATCAGTTATCTTTGACCGATTGTGCTGAAATTTGGTATACACGCCTATTTTTGATGACAATGCATGCTGAGCTATGTGACGTCATTCGAATATGGTGGATCATTCAAGATGGTGGACTGGTTATATTTTTTTTCACTACCACAATATGGGTATTACATTAAAGAGCTCGCTGAGAAAAATACGAAAATTTATATGTCACATTACAATCTTATTTCAAAAATACTATTGCACCATTAATTTGTTTTCATTAAAGTAGTTCATTAAAGTACTTGGTATTGATAGATGGAAATCCGAGTATAGAATAATAACAATATACTTCATTGTGACTGTACTTTGGTAGATACTGAGAGCTAAAATGATCGTCTTGCTTTCAAGTGTTGCTAGCAAAAGGCGATGGAGAGCTGTCACTGCCATCGCCGCCCGTGGCGCTCGAGATTACAAAGCATTTAAATCTAAATGATGTATATTACAAAATGCATGCTATTTGTGGGTATTGTTTATTTTGTTTCACTCACTATAACACCTAATTACTTGTAAGTATTGGCACCTACATACTAAAATGTTTACTAAACAACAAGGGATTTTTAATTTTGAAAAAAAATCGTTATCGTTTATTTGCAAAAACGTTTAAATGTTCTAAATTCTAAATACAATTTTGTAATGCTGGGCTTTCTGCGATTTTTCTTGTATTTAATCTTATTTGTCCAAATAGAAATTTCAAATGCTGGTTAAAAAGGAATTTTTAAAATTGGATTAGTTTGTAAGTACTTAGGAGTCTGATTTTTAGTAATCAGACTAGCTCTATATTCTTAAATAGAAGTTTAACTTGAAGTTACTTTTATATAGACTGCATATATCTCTGGTTGCATTTTAAGCTACATATTTTTATCTTATTTTATATTTTAACTGAACAATGGCCAATAATAATTATAATGACGCTAAAAGTTTTTTTAAACCATAATAATTATTAATACCAGGCGTCTAAAGTTACATGTTGAAAACATTAAGTTAAAGCTGATAACATTATAAGTTACAAATATAGAATCCTTTAAATTGGTAGACAAATTAATCAGCTGCGTAATCAGGTGACGCAATAAAGAATTTATATTTCTGCAATGTTTCTGGTTGTTTTCGTGCTTCTATCTATAAAATCTTCACGACTCACATTTTTTTGTAGAGATGAGTATTGAATTTTTTGGGAAAGATTAAGAAACGGGCATGCAGGCCACCTGGTGTTAAGTGGTCACTGCAGCCCATGGACAACCACATCCAATCCCAAAAGAACAGAAGTTCTTTTAAGGATGGACGCGGATGCGTTCCTACTCTTGAGAACTAAGATGGTCGCCTCGAATAACGTGTATTCGGCAACCACACCTCCCCAACCGAAACACAATACATGAAGAACATATTGCTTTACGGCGGATTATGAGGGTGGCGTTGGTACCGCCCCGGGCGAGCTCTAACGGCTATACCACCTTTAGAATTATTACGTATATTATTAGTAATATTATTACGTACCTATTAACATCAATCTGTGCATTTGATCGCGAAATATAAGCTTAGGCGCTTTCTATAAACTATGAACTATGATAAAAAAATAAATTGCTTGTGCTCTAGACACTTGATGACTGTTCAGTTCTACGATAATTAAATTATAGAATGATAATCACCTAAAGGCAAAGAACTCTGTGTATAAATTTGAACAAGAATGAGTCAATAATATATGTTTGTTCTTCTATAGCTCGGAAATCTTCGCAATATTTTTATATAACGTGAAGATAAACATGTATGTCAGACGAAAGACACTCCTATTTGCTGTTTGAGTATTATAAAAAGTGCAGCATTTATTTTACTGACATGCTAAATGAAACCCCATGGACAAGTTTCCAAACTTTACTACTTTTCATTTCGCGATAAAATCGCATTTCGATTTCCGCTACAGATCGTACTTTCTATTGCACACGTGCCAAGATATTTTGAAAACGTTTCGAACTTAAGCGCGTTTTAGTTTTTTTAATCATTTATTTAAAACTAGTTTTTTTAAAGGAAAAGTTGACAAAAATATTTTTCTTCAGTTTTTTATATATGAAAAATAGGAAATGCGCATGCAAGCCAATTGATGTTAAGTAGTCGCTGCATCCCATTAAATCCACATTATAATCTCGAACAGGACGCAGACTATATTTAAAGGTGGGAGAACTATAGTTCGACCGGGGAGGCACCACCGACGCCCTCATAAAGTAAAGCATTACTTGTATTTCGGTTGTAGAGGTGCGGTTGCTGGCTGCGCTTTGAAGCGAGGCGACCATGTTTATCCCCAGGAGTAGGTAGCAAGCACGAGCAAACTCGAGCTCAGATAGGGTTTCTGTCGTTTTTTGGTTGTACGTAGATATCTATGAGCTGCGACTACTTAACATCAAGTGGTTTACATGCTCATTTGCTACTCTTGTCACATAAAAAAGACAAAAGATCGTTTCAAAAGGCCTCACATAGAATACCGATTCTATGTGAGGTCTTTTGTTAATATCCTTTGAGTTCCCTAAAGACTAAGATGCTCTCGCTTACAGGTTCTATTTACGGCTAGACAGACTGAGTCAGACTGAGGGAGACAGACATAAGTATGTATATTAAAGATGAATTTGGGTTTCAATTCTAGGTGAACATGTATATGAGCGTATTTATATCGCCAGTAAGACGACACGAGTGTAGATAGTTTATAAAAGCGTTTTATCCTTCCAGTTACGTAGTATTAGTTTTTATAAGACCCGCAGTTCTCGAGCGCCCCGCAATAAAACTCCAAGTCACAGTCGCGAAGGCGACCATTCGAAAACTAATAAATTTCACCAGCTGTGAATCCATTTTATAAACGTTCTAGATAAAGATGCGGTAGATTTGGAACTCAACACTGTAACGGTCACTAGGAATCTATGTATATCTGAGGACTTTAAATCCTTACTCTATACTTACTTTCTAGTTACTATACGTAATCATATTTTGAGGTGATGTAATCGTGGTTCATTCTCGGTAGGGCCAACGCTCACCTATTCCCTGAAGGTTAGTTTTAAGTGAATCTATATCTCTCCCTCAGCGGTCTACTGCCTTGTTACTTTAAGATACCATCATCAGTTAACGTTTTATCACCCATGAAATTTTTCGCTGACAATGACAGTCAAATTTTATGCTAATTTTGAACTTTCCACTTGTAGTTCACTTTTTTCACTTCGACCATTATTCTTCGAGAGATTCCGAGTATATAGCTCAGATTTCTAGCGTCTAAATTAATCATCGTCCTCTCCGTTACCTTCGCTTAGCTCCTTGAGTGCAAACGAGCCCAAATAAGTATATAGTTCGTTTGCTGTGACTTGCCATGCTTTGCATCGCTCACCACTGCCTCGTCCTTTTTCGAAGCACTGTCAGTTTTTGTCAAAATTCTGATTTATCATTTGAATGGTCTGATTGATTCTGATGAATATGACACGGTTCTGAGTAATCAATGACCGGAATAAAAGTGACTTTTAAAAACAGATGTATGAGTTTTTTACAAGAAATAGTAAATGATTTTGCAGCTCCCCTGTTGCGTCTCGAAAATGTCAATTAATGAGTACTACCTTACAAATTAGAACACACTTACACCACAGTTATAGACAATAACAAATTCAAAATGTTCAACCACCTTGACTTCGAGTGTATTGATTACATTGGCATGTACATTTCACACATTTATCTGATCACCGAGTAATCGATGTGGTGTATCAAAACGCGCCGGTAGCCGTAAACGAACTTGATTGACATTTCAATTACAACGTTTTGTGTACGTTCCCTCCGTTTACATTTTTGGGTTTTTGGATGTAAATCTTATCGGTACGCGCCTTTTTATAATATACTCAATATTACCAAAAGGCGCGTGCTACGTGTGCGAGGTTTTTACTCGCTATAACCATCTAACGTGATCTGTTTCTGTTTTTGAAAATGCTTCATAATAATAATAAAATGTACCAATACTTTCTTTGCGTTTTTTTTAATTAATAGCAACCTTCATACGATATGATCAAAAGGAAGGTGTATATAATACATTCTTCTTTTAGCCGAGAAAGGTAAAGAATTTCATAAATTTGTAAAGTGATATCGTAAATAGAACCGCACTATTCCATCACTGAAGCATCAAGGTTGCTTAATATTGTTATTACCATGATTATTATAAATGAGATCAATACTATCCATTCTACACATAACAGTAACCAGCCACCTTCTACGTAGTCTATGCAAGTTGGGCTTCACGAAGAGTCTTACTTCACGAACTTATTTACGTAGTACAGAAAACAAGGAAATCTGTTGAAATATTTGTTCACCTTTGATATCCATTGAAATTGTCTTGATACATAATTCACGTGTAATCAAATGTAAAATGTTCCTATTAATACTTTGAATTTATCGCAAAAAATAACGGTCTACTTTGATTTCTTGGCAAAAATAACAGTATACAAATTGATAGTTCTTTTTAGATAGAATAAGCATAATCGAACTTTACTTATAACTAATACTAACTACTAACTATAATTATAACTAAACTAATATAATCAAGAAATATAACTATAGTAATAGGTAAATCCTTCCAACTCACCAAAAGTATAGTTTTATGTGGCATTCACGGTCATCGAGCAATTTTGCGGATAGGGTCGTAATGGACAAAGGAGAATTTATAGCAATCGGACCTTTCCTAGCACTACCTCGCTATTCTGTTAAATATCCCTTCGTAATTCATTGAATGGATAACCCTTAAAGTTTCATTTGCTTTACGGGTCACATTTATTATTTGCGATCAAGAACTTTGGTGTCACTACGCCCAATGGAGTTTTCGGTTAAGTTTGTTTAAATAGAATATACCTGCGGTATGAAAGTAGATGGATGAGATTTACTCATTTAATAATTGCACGCACCAATTAATTTCTCACATCTTTATATGTATAAGAGAATAAGGTGATTGACTGCACCAGAGATCTTTACGAATCAGTTGCTTGACTCGTGGTCAGTTTCGCCGTGACCACGAGCCATGGAACTAGTTCGATATATCGGCAATTAAAAAGCGTTAATCGTGAGTATCCGTTATATAACATAATGTATAAATTCCGTGATAATATTCGTTTAAAATCGTATATGACCCAGAGATCAAAACACAACTACAACCGTTAGATCTAAAATCCTAAAATTTTGCAGTTAGGTTCTTTGTATAACGTAAGTGACCACCAATAAAAGAAACTTGGAAAATCCGCAAAATGGAAATAATTCTGAGGGGGTTAAATAGAAAATGACGATTTTTTATTCCTTTTATAGATTTTTTTAAATAAACGTATAGGGTATAAATAAAGCTTTATGATTTATTGGAATGCATTGCAATACGGACTATGGGAGCAAAGCCGTGAACAAGTAGTCAAAAATAGTCTCTTTATGATAGTCCTATAGATAAAAGATACAAATGCCTAATAAACGCGTCATTTCATTACCATAATATACAATTACCAAACCGCTAGCGTACCTTAATACAGGATTGTATCGTTGTAAAAGGTCGCAGTTGCTTTTCGCTTAATTTTGTCGGTAGAATACAATAATCTTCGTAGGGCAACCTAAGAAAGGAACTATCCTATACCTTCACAAGAACCTCTCGTGTATAATAAGGTAATATTACCGTACACGGTGATTTATTTAAAACTGAGTAATGAGATTTATGTTTTATCAAGCTTAGAACTTGTGTTAAATGTAAATTTTATATCATGAAACAAATGGGTATAAACATATTGAAGCGCGCTGTAGGATGTTCTCTAATCTTAGCATGGATGGAATGACAGACAGATGGACATTGATGGCACTATAAAGAAGATAGCAAAAGATGTTAATGATAACATAGTCCATATCAGAATATGGACTAAGTTTCATTTAAATCTTCCCACGATTATACAGATATAATCGTGGGAAGATGTAAATGAAACTTTTAAGAATGGCGGTACCTGGAAAGCTGTTTATCACTGTACAAAGGATTTTTAATTTCAAAAATACAAATTAGTTAGTAATATATACAATACAACACAAGTATGTTTTTATGTTGTATGTATTATGTATAGTGCTAAAAAACATCATCTTAAATAACTTAGACACGAAAGTAAAATAATTAATTGTCTTTTCCCATAAAAAAACTTATTCACGAAACAAAATTAATATTCGCGATTTATTAAGATGACAACATCGTTAGTGGAGACAATTCAGGAACGTTTGTCAGTGTCAATTTTGTTCAATGAGACCGCGTTTTTTACGAGATAATATTAAAATGATGGTGCTTTTATGGAAACCTAATTTATATGGCTCAGATTAGTATAGTTTTCATAAAACACCATATACATATGTATGTTCCTTTAAAATAATACTTATAATAGTCTATGTTTATATATACTTCACAATTGTCTACAACAAAATAAAAACATATGAAAAAAGAAAGCTAACTAATAGAAATTTAAGCAACTTCAAATTAGAAATTGGAGTCACATTCTAAATAGTTCAAAGCGTTGCTACTTCTGAGAACAACTCGTAAAATAGTCGATAAAATATAAGTAAACCGGCAACTACTACTTTCCACTATGTTCCATATTTTGATACCTCTGTTTACTCCATTGTTTCAAAAATGAGGGTAATATTTTTCAAGTACATATTTGAAGATATTTAGGAACGTATGTGCCCTTAGCTTTATCTTCATTGTGGGACTGACATACAAAAATAATATGGTATTTTTAAATCTTGAAGACAATACGTGTATTTTATCTATTTGCTGATTTTTTAAAATTATTTTATACATTTTCAACCGGTATGATAGTTTTTTGTAGTTTTCTTGAAAAAAAAATTGCATTGATTTTATTACCTACATATTGACCTAAAAATATGTTGATATTTACTTACATTTTGTTATTGATAATGAAAAAAATATTCGTAATCACAGTACATAATCTTATTTATCAAACATTGAACCGCCGAAGTTTAATCCCATTTATAGAATTGTTCCGAGTGAAATTGGAGATTATTCCAATCAAACATCAAACGGAGATGAGATAAAATCAAATGTTTCCATCCGGAGATAAATCTGTGAGCTGGTTATATTATTTTAATCCTTTAAAAACCATTTGTACATCATATTTTACTTTTACTCAAAATATATTTCAAACGATCTTTTATTTGAAACAAATCCGTTTGCTTTGATAAAATGTATCTTAAATCATAAAATATTTTGTAAACACGTATTTTTTCATATTGGCGCTTACAACAGCGGTAACTCTCTGCGTTTTCTTTCTTCTCTCACATGTGACGAAAATTTCATTCTCATATCGATTATCGAGCTGTAATATAAAATTCAATCAGAAATCTGTATTTCATATTTATTTGCTGGGATCGAAGTGACACAAATTACCTAGCTGAGCTCACGATACGTATTTAAACTGTTCAGAACTTCTAAAAACTTTAGTCTTTGGACTCGAGGATCCAGTATTATTTGCTACTTGGACAAAGTAAACAACTATTTGGTACTTATCAATTGCAATTTTCTCCTGTTTGCTCTTTCATTTTAGTACCGAAACGTATTTTCCGTTTAAGTCCTATGAAAACAGTCTACTTAACAACATCATTTCGACGACGAACACAATAGTAACTTGCGATGCGATACCACAAACCGCGACACTATGAGAAACTACTTGATAGGATACGATATGACACGTATATACAATAAAAATATTATACATACAATTATTTATTATAAACATGTATTAAGCACAAAGATATAACCAAGGGGTTATATTAATAAGAATTACCGGGGATCAATTTTTTCATAATTTTTTTTTGAAACAGACGAAAACTTAACCTAAATGATGCATATGATCAAACAATTTTATTACACAAGTGCATGACAACTATATAACAGGACATGACAAGAAGGTAACAGTAACATGTCACATGTTGCAACAATGTCATTTCTAGTACAATGATGGATCGCTTGACGGGAAGCAATTAGGGTCATCACTCACATGTTGCCTAAATAATTATTTGTACGTCGGCAAATGTAAGGATGTTATGTATTATCGTTATTCGTGGATACACGAGTTCTGGCTGGACGGTGTAAGAGTCGATTTGAATAAAATAATTATTTTGTTAATAAGATTCTCATATTTCTTCAAATATGTTTATCCTCATGAATGTATACTTACCTATTTACCTATTTAATACTGGCATCACAGGCAAATACAAAAAATCCTGGTTAAATGGCAGCAAATTGACGTAACGGCTTTCTGTAAGTAACATGAAGGGCAACAAGGAAAGACTAAAGAAAGGATACATACGTGGAATCGAGTTCTTATTGAACTGCGGTTTTTAATGAACTTGTTTACAAATTTACATGAATGGCAGTTATCCCTTACTGTGAGATTTTTATCGTTTTCGTCGGAGTCGTCTTCTTCATTAATCCACTACTTTCCTTTTGGACCCGAGGCCTCTCAAAATAAGGAAGATTAAGCTGAAATCCACTATGTTTCATTTAAATGAGTAATGAAATGCATTTGTGGTCAATTCTATATTTCTGAAGCAATTAAAACTCAAAACATTATTTACAATTTTAAACCGAAACCTTTTACAATCTATTTTTATTTCCTTTTTTATATCCTCTTTTATTTTTTGTTGTTTCCAGCTAGACCGCAACTTTGGTAGCTAACATTCCAAGTATTATGTATAACATTTTGAAATTTATTTTTTAATATTATTATAAAGCTAACACTTGCCAAATATAACTTGCAAAACAAACACTTTTGAGAAATTCAAGGAAAACTCTATGGCTTCAATGTTTTACTTTATCATCACAACCAGTGATTCATCATTCACAATAGCCCTATATAGTGATTTGAATCCCGGTCTCACTATATAATATTTAGTACTACGGTTTCGATGCATCTTTTCATTATTTTACAAGAAATAGACACCATCGTAAGGTCTACCTATTATGCCACACATACAGTTTGACAAGTTTAGGAGTTTGGACTATCCCGTTAACACAAGATTTCAGATTTCACTTTGTAATTTTGAATTATCATGTTTCTGTTTCCAGTTTAAGTTTTAATGTTTAAGGTTTCAGGCTCTCGATTTTTTAGGCTTTACAATTCATTTCAGCTTTATTTACAGAAATACGACCTTGAGCTGCATTGATGACTTTATATCAGATGACATTCATGCTCTTTTGTTATTCTTCTTACATAAATAAACAGCTTTTACAACGTTCAATGTCTTGGCGTTTTATTACAAAATCGACGATCGAAGTACAAATTACTGGAGTTTTATTTTCTGCTAGCAAAACATAAGGGTTATAAAATGAGTTAGGTCTCTTAGGTGAATGTTTGTCTCAACTATTACGAAGTCGGCATAGGCATTAAAGTAAATCTTTTTCTTAAGAGATATTTTCATAAACATAAAACAGTATTATCAATGCATTATGTTATATAACGGACACTCACGATTAAAGATTTTTGATTTTTAATTGTCGATATTTCGAACTAATTGCATGGCTCGTGGTCACGGCGAAACTTCGCCGTTCGTCGGAGTACCCGTTATATAACATAATGTATGGATTCTGCGATAATATCAGTTTAAAAACATCACGGTGTTATACTTGGATGTTCGGGGTTCAAATCCTTGGCACCCCTATTTAATTTTTCTAAATAATTATCAGTTGATATAACGAAATAGAAAAACATCGCGAAGAAACTAACAGGTCTAATAGTTCTCCAATAAATTCTCAAAGATAATGGACATTTCGCACTTGACCGACATGATACACTATGAACCCTTTTCTGAGCGGAGTTTCGTGCCCAGAAAAATAATAGATTGATGACTCAAATAACAACAGCATATTTAACCTGAAGAGACGCTGTGTTGGGATGCAAATATTTCAGAGCATAGCAGAACGTGACGTGCGCAGTCGACGGCGTGTTTTGAATACTAAGTCTCTGCAGTCGGTAACTGAGCAAAGCTTCCATACTGTAAAGTCGGTGTAAGTCGGCAGAAGCGGTGGTCCTTATCGCACACGTGATTTGAATGTTGCCCACAGTTTTATTCGACCAATATGACGAAAATGTTTGCGACTATTCCGCTTTGAATACGTAAAATTTGAGTGATAGTGAATTTACAGTTTACTTTATTCTTATGTAACCCCGTATTAAAGTTGAGTGTAGTATGTTTTGTGCTGGAAAATTAGCAAAGACGTAGTACATTTGATATTAAAAGATATTTGCAGCCCTTGGACATCCATGTCAAATCTTAAACAGGATCGAAGTTTTGTCTGATGTCATGCATAGACAAGTGGCTTCTGTTGAGAATTGAGATGGTCGTCTGGCTTGTAAGGACCTTTTCAACCAAAACAATAGAATTACTTTTCGGCGGGTTATGAGAATAGTGATAATCTCTCCGCGGTAGATGTTTAGTTTTACGATCTTTATTTGCCTTCAGTTCGTTTGTTTAGTTATATAGTGTCATTCATTTTACTAGTTGGAAAAGTTTGAGTCAACTTAAAGCTAGAACATGATGTTTTATTTGTTTCTACATTAATATCAAGTATTATATACAAATTGATATCGACCTATCATAATAAATTACGATAATAAAACTCTTTCACGAAGTACCGTTGTTCTGGTATTTACTTGTACTATGTTCAGACTATGAAAGTTGAAAGCGAAGAAAAATACATATTCCAAAAAAAATAGATACTATATTGGTTTCCAGTACAAGAAGAAGTAATTTTTTGCTGCTTTTTTGATAATTTCAATTTAAATAAATGTTCGTTCAAAATAACGCCAGAAATAAAAATATAATATATACTATATTACCATATATAAATATGGAATATAGCACCAATATGTGGAACTATCTATACAAATTAAATCGGACGTGAAACTTGCATAGAGTTCGTAAGGTAAACAAACTAACATTGAACAGGTTTGTGAACACTAAGGTAAAGCACATCTACATTGTACCTCGAAGGCAGTGCACAATTTAAGGTAATATATGCTCACATTGTTATAGGATGGAGTTTGGTTTAGGTTGCCACAACATTTTAGACGAATATTATCGCTGAATTTATTCATTTTACTATGTACCGAGTACTCACGATTAACGATTTTTAATATTTGATTGCCGATGTCTCGAACCGGTTGCAAGCCTCGTGGTCACGGCGAAACTGCGGTGGTGGGAAAACTATTGACAGATGGGGGATTAATCGATCTACCCTAAGTCTACTTTGTTTTTCTTTTTTGGATAAGGATAAGATATGCAGGCTACTCAATAGAAAATATGACATAAAATGTACATTTACTCCTCATAAGAAGGTTGGAGCCAATCTAAGTTCACCTAAACACGCAATCCCATACCAGTTCCCGTGGATGTATAAGTTTGACTGTACTATTGAGTACAAGATCTCAAATGTCGTTTTTGAAAGTTACTGTGATTTGGATTGGCACGAAGTTGTGATAGATCGTATATCAAGAGACATCAAGATATCAAGAAACGTCCGAAAGTATTTCGGTCACACATAATACCTATACGATTTTCGAGATATTGTTCAACTTAATTAAAATTAGTTTACATATTAAGATACTACTAGCCACGACATCATTCACGTGAACTTAAACTTACAATGCTTTTTAACTTTGTCTTTGATACATAAGTAAATAGAGAGTATAAAGTGACAGAAGTGAATTACTGTGTAAATTACAGTAATACTTCTCCGTACACAATATTTGACGTATAAGCGTGGGATATCAGAGTCATATAAAGCTGATCATGTGAAAAAGAGCATAGACCTACACGCATGGAATACCAACACACCCAAATAATTATACACCGAATATCCAATTACCCAACAAATTATAGCCAATGAAGAAATAATTGACGAAATTTGCACCCGACATCTAGATTATAGCCAATGCTTTGTTTCAAAATATAACGACTGGATATCGTAAAATACCATCCTAAAATCAACGTACAAAACCTTTTTAAACATCAACTTTACAATATTTAAAGCGCATAATGCTGTTCTGGAATATAATTATATTAATTCCACCATGAATATTGTTCTGACAGTTGGCAAATTGGTGTTTGATATCACAAGACATTTAATATATTATGCAATTATGTTACTCGTAATATTGTTATGCATATAGTAACACAATATTTACAAATAATAAGATGTTGTACCTAATTGTGTATACCCCTTCCGCTTTAGATTGAGTTATGAAATATAATTGTATTAACATTATACATATATATGTACATTGTATTTGCTCATCCCATAAAAATTGTTGGGTCAGCGGAATATGCCCACCGGATGAGCCCACCATGAATGTACTCGTAAGATAATAATTATTAATACAGTAGCTTCCAAATCGACACTACGTGTTCTCTTTTATTTCTCGGTCAAAATCCCGAATTAATCAAATCAGTTTTAAAAAACGGTTTTTACGCTATAACCAAAAGTACCTTTAAAAAAGCTGCAGACTCTAAATATTTGTTCAGTGCAGTGTGGTCTCGAAACGGGCGAAATGTGATATTATGATTGACTGATATGCAGAAGGTATCAAACTACATCTTGTCAGGTCAATATTTATATAATTTGTCTATGACGATGATAATAAATATAAAAATTCTGATACATTATGCAGCGATTATTTTCATTTCTTTTATCTCACCTCAAAATTAAGACAAATGAAGTTGTGATAGTTTTTAAAATTTTGTAATCTTCTCTAGGTCTTTTCTAGGGTAGTAAACGAGTAAGCTATCTAGTTATAAGTGGTCACTGTAACCTATGAACAACCATGTCGAATCTTAAACAGGACTAATGCTCTGTCTGAGGTCATATGTACTACAAAAGAGAACCTACGTGCATTTCTATTCTTGAGGATTAAGATGGCCGCCTCGCTTGTAAATATAGCTGACAACCGACAAAATATAAAAATCTTTGCAATTCTCCCGAATATCACATTGGCTTATCATCGCTCTAAGTAATATTTCGTAAAAACGTCATGTCATTCAGGGAAATTGACACTGACAAACGTTCCAGAAAAATAAATAAAATTACTGCCGTAACGTCTTAAGAAATTGCGATTATTTCATTGTATTTTTTTAATTTACGTCTTACTAATCTACTAAAAATAAAGAATATCATCATTATCATTATTCTCCCTCTGCTAGGTATGAGTTAAGCCATAATCCATCACGCTGATCACGTGAGTATTGGTAGACTTCTCACACATTTGAGAATTGTATGGTGAATTCTCAGGGATGCAGGGAACCATGATATTTCCTTCACCGTTAAAACAAATGGTATGATTTAGTTCCTATTACATACATTACTTTGAAATATCAGAAGTGCGTGCCAGAGATTCCAACCGCAACTTCCATTGTTGTCTGAGAGAGACTGGGAATTTAACCACTAGCTATGACTGCTATTGACTTTACTGCTAATAATACTATCGTTGGGATCCAATATCTGGGTTGTGACTTCAAGTATCAAGTGATAACTAAAGTAAGATTAATGCTGTGGACTTACCTTGGAAGAGCTTAAGCGGCATCAGGCAACGCAAACGTCTGTTTGTGGCATTCAAGATTCCAATGCCATCCAACTGCGCGCAGAGGCCGCCGACGGTATTTTCATATTAATTATCTTAATCTAGACCTTCCCTTAAATGTCAATCACGGCTTTTGTCTAGTTACAATATTATTGCTACTATCGTCTAAGGTCAAATTATTTGTCAGTGTCTCCCACAAAATAAACAAAAGTAGGTTTCAGGTTCAAAAATATATAAGTTAGGATTCCAAAGTTTGATATTTTACTCCACAAATTGTTTTTTCTTGTATCATTAAAGAATGTAATATGTATTGTGACATTTGTTTCTCACATTATAGAGAACTAGCGAGAGGCAATTTCTCATAATCCGCCGTAAAGCATTACTTGTGTTTCGGTTGGAGAGTTGCGGTTGCGGCTACGCTTTGAAACGAGGCGACCATCTTAGTCTTCAGGAGTAGCAACGCGTCTACGTTCGAGCTCAGATAGGATTTCAATCATGTTTGTGGTTGTACGTAGATATCTTTGGGCTGCGACTATTTAACATAAGGTGGTTTGCACGCTTGTTTGCTATTTTTGTCACCTAAAAAAGGGCAAGAGACGCCGTCATTTTAAAACACATTATTTATTAAGACAAGACAATTAAAACATAAATCAATTTATCATTGTGAAACTACACAGATTACCTTCATCATAACATCGCTTAAATTTCAAAGCATTTAAACTTGAAACGTTGCGGACAAGTAATCCCTTCTAGGCATAAGGGACTAACATAATGAAAATAAATGGTTAGAAATCCATTATGAGAACACGATAGTTCATTAGTATGAAACATTAAACGCTATTATTACAGGGAAAATTTAATATAACGATATGCTTATTAACACTAGATTGAAAGTTACTTCAACATGTTTGGTATTTATTCAGTTTTCTCAAAAGACTTTTTTCTAATCTTTTGTCGATAATCTACAAAAAAAATATTAAAGAACTGTGTAAATTTGAAACTCTTTTATGATATCAAAGTAGTTTGCAATCATTTTCATTTCGTTTATCCGTTCTCGCTTCTTCCTAATAAAAAAATGTGAAACATAAAATTAATCAAAAAATATAAGATTGTATACGGAAAGAAATTGGTTGTTTTTCATCCAATTAGTCATTGTTCTGGGTAAGTTAAAAGTTCAAACATGAGGACGAACCAATCACGACCTTTTGCAATACACGAAACAAAAGCCATGCAATATTACTGATCTGTGTTTATGGTTTTTTATTATTATTTTTTTAGAAGAACAACGAGCGAGCGTTTTAACTACTTAAGTTAGTTATAAGTGAAGCCAACAAACATATCTCCGACCAAAACAATTGGTTATAAAAATGCTAGGGACTAGCTGGACTAACTATGTTTCTACCATCTATTAAGCGTTTGTGTTTAATTTTTCCTCGCAGCTCACCCCCTACGGGTTTTCTGGATAGTTTATGCTGTACTCCGTCGAAGAGACAGCCTAGTGCATAAGCCTGCAGTTCTTCAACAAAGTTGAACACACCCAGTAATCGACAATATTCAACCTTAACCAAACTTGGCCTTTCAGTTATTCGAGGTAGCTAAGTATGGTCAAGATGTATATTGCGTATTTTCGATCATTTTAAAAGGTTTATTAGCTCCTAATCAGACCAATAGTATAAACCTGAAGATATTGTTTTTGTTAATTTTTAGGAGAACTAATGAGATTTGAAGAAAATTTTTAATTTGCCATTTACTGACGAATTTAGATTATAAAACATAATACTTTGATCATTATATAACGCGAATGAATCTACGGACCGCAGCGGTTATGATAAGATGTTAATGATAAATTGGTGCATACATATATAAGCGTATGTTAAACGCAAACTATACGTTTCAGAAGGTAACCCACTAGAATTAAATTCGAATACGTAAATAAATTCACGGGATGTTTGTTAGATAACACAACAACTTACGTAACCGCTTAACGAGATGAAGTCGATCCAACGCAACCACACGCGTGATACGAACTCAATTACGGAGGCATCACAAAGTTGATTATCAAAGCCCTCAGAAGTTCCTTGCTCACCCAGAAAAAAGTTGAAATGACCCTCCTCAGATGGTTCCACGAAGATTATTGAATTCTACCGACATAATCCGGCGAAAAGCAGCTGCGACCCTCTCTCAGAAAGATCCATTCCTCTATTTACTCTAGCGGCCCGGTGATGGTATATTTATTAAACGGAAGGATGCCTTTATTAGACCTCTTTGGGTTTTTTCGGTCTCCTGTTCAATGTTACATGATTATGTCATCTTGTTTATAAATTGCGAAAAAGCAGCACTCTTGAAGGATATTTGGCATGACTGTGGCATATCTACTTTGTGGTATTCAATCTTCAATTTATGTAGATTTCTATTACTGTTATGAATGTATATACATATATACAAACGACAGATTTAATAACTCACGAATAGTGAATACATGGAGAGATTTCAGTCAGTCGCAAATTGGGAAGGGGTCCCCTGCAACAGAATCATTAGAATTGTTTTACGATGGATTATGATGACGGCGTTTGTACCTCCCAAGTCGAATTATTATATAAAACCTGCAAAAACCGGAGGTGAGACTGATATAGAGATAACGGTAATGAATTTGACCTTGTCAGGATAATTATCGTTGAATAATAGTGCAACGTTTCATTTTGAATTCAATTGTTTTGAATGAAAAGGACTGCTTATCTTTACTTCCTGTTTTTCTCACAGAAAATGGGTTCATATTATTTTTTAAATTTGGGACCAATATCATTGAACAGAAATCGAATACAAACTTTCATTACAAAATTAAAGCAACAAACGAGCATGCAATCAGTTTGGTGTTAGTGATCTCTAACTCTTATTAAGTGTATAAAATTGGATAGAGATCCGGATTTCCTCCTGAATTCCATTACAAATTACTTATATAGTAAGCTGTGATAGCTTAGTGGTTAAGAATCCTGATACGTGAGGATTTCAGATTCGAAGCCCAGATTCGTACTGGTGTGAACTCCCAGAATTCGAGCTCTTTCGAGCTATGTACGTATTAATTATCTCTTATTTTACGGTGATGGAAATATTGTGAGGAAACCTCCATGCCTAAAAGTTCTTCATAAATCTCAAAATGAAAGCAAGTGAAGCCTAAAATTCGCATCAGTTTAGTCTGGTGGACTATGGCCTAACTGTTCTCATTCTGAGAGGAGATTTGTTCCCGCAATTAGGACAGTAATGCGTCAATAATGATATAATTATTATAGCTAGTAATTTTACTTTAACTCTGTAACAACTATTTCTAAAACAAATAACCTTTTCAAAAATAAATAAATTTATAAATCCAAATACAACGTATCTGTATCACAAAAATGCTCGTACGTAAAACAGCATGGAAAGTCAAAAGTGGATTCTTTCGCTAGAAAATACGGACACTTACCTCGTGATATTGAAAGAGAAATTTGACGCGATACAATGTAAAATTGAGAAACGGATACATATTGAAAATATTTCAGTTCGCATGAAAGTGATATCTTAATATTGATATATCGACCTATTGCTGTTCCATTTCTGAATTTATTTTTATTTAGGAGAAGGTTTAGGCTATAGTCCACCACGCTGGGTCAGCATCTACTTTAAAATCATGTATCTAAGGTTTCTTCAAGAAGTTTGACGAACTAATTCTTTGTTACGATATTCCCGATAAAACAAGTGATGATTAATAATTTCTCACACTCTCATAACTTTGAAACTTTGAACAGTCATAAATGTATGTAGAAGGTTCAAAGTATGATTCTCCACCGAAGGGTCTCGAAATTTGGAACGTCCTACAGTCAGAGATGGTGAACAACCCTCTGGTCCGGTACTCTTTCAGTCATATAAAAAAACAGTTCAGTGGGAGGTTAAAGCTTCCCTCATGCCTAAATGCTCTGCAGCTGTATACCTGCCATCACGGGACAGTAGCTTACACAGAAGTATCCTCCATGGTGGTCGATCCATAAAATTGAGAATTTGAAGAAAAATCTATGAAAATTTATGAAAGATTTATATTGATTAATGAAAGATTTATATTAATTGAGAAGCGTCCTCCATGGTGTCGATCCATAAAATTGACAATTCGAAGTAAAATCTATGAATTTCTATGAAAGATTTATAAGTTGAAATTTATACCTTGAGTAATAATTTTAAAGTTACCATTTCTTCTTCAAAATTCCAAATTATTCGTTATTTTCAAGATTGCTATCAAAAATAGAATTTTCCGTAAAGCTTCATTAGCTATTCAAGAAATTATGATTTGATTTATATAAAACATAAGCTTATGATTTGAACTGGCGTTAGAAAGACATCTCAATACTCCTTAGTCCAATCCAACCTTTATCACTTCCGAACGCAAATACTGAAGAGTGACATCAGTGAAAATATATGAAAATTGGATAGACCCATCGCTGTCGATTTTGAAATTGATTCTATCTGTCCATCCAGTAAAAGTATCCAGTAAAAGATATATTTTGTTCCAACAAAAATCAGAATAAGGGATGTGGATTTTTTAAATAAAAATTGTGGAAATTTAGATGAAATGTTTGATATTTAGGAACGAATGTCTACAATGCAATTATACTATCAATTCTATATATCTTGTTCATGTGTGTGTTGTCTCTACTAACTTTAAAACATCAACATAATTCTATGACGGTCTCATTACTCAGTATGAGTTTCCTCTCAGAATAAGAAGGATCAAGCCACAAACTAACATTACCCAAGGGCGGATTGGTAGACTTTATACACTTTATGGAGAATACTCAGGCAGATCTCGTTATGATTTTTCTTTTATTTTAACTATGAGCGTAACTTAAAAAAAAAAATTATATGCCAGGGAATCGAACTCTGGACCCAAAATTAGAGGCGAGAGTCTTTATAAGTACAAGCTTTATAATATTATAAGGAATGGTATATAAATATTAGTATCTGCATTAATTCACAATTTATATGCATAATTTATTGCATATTCATGAACTATTTTAGTTCCGTTTGTTGTGGGAGAACAACAAAGTTCTGTAGCATTTGCAATAGGATGTCGGATTATGCTGACAATTTCACAACTAGAATAGAATAGAATAGAATATACTTTATTGCATACCATAAAATAGAAGACAAAGATTTACATATTTCACAACATAGTACACAATAGGCGGATTGGACTAGAAACAAAATATTGAATTCGTAAAACCAACGTCCGGAGCATAGCTGTTCTTTATATTTTAATTACTACACAAAATAATGTATTGATTGATCCTCACTATGTATCCGAAAGATAAATTAATGTACAAAGTTCCGGTGTGCTTATGTTTATCATTATTTTTCACCTTGATTGATATTGATGATTTTGTGTTTCACATGAAAGTAAAATCCCAAATTTCCACCATCCAGCACCTTATAATATTTTACCTGACTACGGCAAAGCAAAAATGAGGGTTTTTGGTTTTCAGCTACACTTTGAGCCGAGGCGACCATCTTAGGCCTCAAGAGTAGCAACGTATCTACGGTCGAGCTTAGATACAATTTCAGTCGTGTTTGTGATTGTACGTGGGTGTCTATGGGTCGCGACTACTTAACATCAGGCGGTTTCCATCCTCCTTTTCTATTCTTCTTACATAAAAAATGTATTAGTTTAGTCAGTATGTATGTATATAACATTCACCTATTCCCTCTTAACTTGTAAACTGTTTATCACAATTTGACCAATTATATATCGTTGGAAGCGTCTTGATTATCAGCTAGACAAAACCTACATGACTTTATAATAAGTAAAATATGACGCTTTCTGGAGGATATAAAGATATGAAGCAAAAAAATGTTAACGATATTATGTGTTACAAAATAATTATTACGAGAATCCATATTTTTCTTTATAAAAAGCATGCATTTTCTCTTACATTTTAATCTGACCCGCCATCCACCGATTCTACCGCCCGTATTCGAGTCTTCGTTCTCGCTTTGCATGTTTTCTACGTAATCTTTGCAAGCTAATTGATATTTTCTGTCGTAGTATAAATCTAAAAACTTCCTCGTTAAATTGATCTATGGAAAAACCAGAAGATATATTTAAACAAAGCTATAAATTATTATTTTAATTGACATATAACAAACACATAAGTTGGCATATAGCAAACACGTATTAATTAAAAACTCAACTTTCGTTATAAAATTATTACCAAGCCAGTAGACTTCTATAACGATCGACGATATAACAGTAAAACCACAGGATAGTTACCGTCAAACCACTCTATAATTGACCAGTCAATTAATGCAGATATAAAGAGTACCCGAACCAAATTTAAATAACAAGCGTTAAAAATTACAAGCTTTACGAACACGGTACAAATTAAACTTTTAAATGGCCCGGATTTTCCGCAAGTACAACGTTCGACAGGCTTGATTCGTGGCCGAACTAGCGGCGAATGGACGCGCCACTCTGTAATCTGTCCCAGTAAGCCATGTGTTGCATAAATTAACAAGGAAAAAACACATTTTCAATGATGCAACCGCTTCATTCATTTTTAGAAAGAAGCAATTATTGTGTTTCAATGGAAAGGTGTGGTTACCGATTCTAAAATGGGGGGATAATTGCTAGCTCTGGATGGTCGTACGATCAAAGTAGTCTACACCACAAGCTAACAGTGGGATCGACAAAGGCCCGCGCCAAGCATCAATACTTTCACATAGCATCGATATTTTTAAATTTATATAGCGGTGTAAAATGAGACCCCAGGTCGCCGAACGACCTATTCGGAGGTATTACGCCTCACTGAGAAGAAGCCCGGGTTAAGAGGGAACCCTCAAGGCCGAAATAATTCCTACCCATCTTCACCCCCTCGAGTACCAGAGGGAGCAGATAGAAGTAAAGCTTTTCCAGTTTCGTTCGTTCATTCGCTTTTTTGCTTACACCGTATAATTCGGCCATTCACATTCTTAATTCAAACCTTCTCCTCTATTATTTTAAGTTATTATTTGTAAATCACATTTTCAAAGATGGAAAAGATGTGTGTTTTGGAGTTTCTTTTCCAACTCTTCTCCATAAAGAAACACCTTGCCAGTCGGTGGTAGTTTATTGACGTTCGAAAAGAGTTCTGTAAAGAATCTTCTTTGAATAAAAATATTTTGATTTGATTTTGATTTAATCAGTTTGATCAATTGGTGAAGTGGTTATGGACACATGGACACTACAATCTCGTAATAGGAAAATAAGGAATGGCGAATGGTACTAAAGATAACTGGCCACATCGGTTGCCGTGTTACCGAATTTTGAAAACATTCACGCGTGCCTAGTCTAATTACGCTTGACTCCATGAACCGTTTCGTCAATCACGACTGTACTCAAGTTTGCACACCTGCATTTGAACAGTTACATCAATCGTTAATTGACTATATAAAGAATATTCTTTGAATAAAATGGACACTTCAATCTCGTAATAGGAAAATAAGGAATGGCGAATGGTACTAAAGATAACTGGCAACATCGGTTGCCGTGTTACCGAATTTTGGACACATTCACGCGTGCCTAGGCTAATTACGCCTGACTCCATGAACCGTTTCGTCAATTACGACTGTACACAAGTGCAAGCACACCTCCATTTGAACAGTCAATATCAATCGTTAATTGACTATTTCGTTAACTTAAAGTTGTTTATGTATACGAGTTAATACTAAATGCCGTCTCATGCCATATATGTAATTTACATATTAACAAAAAAATGATAAAATATACGAATATACCTTATTCTTTAATATTTTTTTAAAGTAAAGCTTATGTAAAGCTTATGTGTTATTTAAAGTTATGAAGATTATACAAATATAAAATTATTAAATTAATATCTTTATGACTATTTCAAGTGATTAATTAAACTGTCTCAATAATTTTGAACCTAAACACACTGTTGCACTGACTGCACTCACTGCTCTATCAAATCAGCATTTAAAAAAATAAACTAGTATGAAAGCATATTTCATTTTAGTTATTATTTGAGGCTTGATGCATTTTATTTAGAGCACAACTATTAATTATTTTTGGTAAGCATTTGAAACGGAAATTAAAGCAAATGTTCCTGCAAACAATTAGAACACTAATTGTCAGTATGTAAATTGGATGACCGAATACTTAAGAAACTGAATGAATTATAATAGCATTTATGAAATCAAGCATTTCATGAAATTACTGTTAATTCTTCTTGCAAATAATCACTTTGTCAGTCAATGTATCAAATTATGTATATCCACAATATTTATAAAATACTCATAAATGTGGTACGAACTTCCTTCTGAGGTCTGACTACGACATGAGCCTCTCAAGAAAGGTGTAAGGGAGCTTTCCTTCAAAGCCGATGCATTGGCGACTCTTCTGGGGTTGCAAATGTCCATAGGCGACGGTGGCTGCTTTACATCAGGTGGGTCTACTGCCTTTTAGTCAGGCTAAATTATTAAAAAAAACTCAAGAACTTTTTATCAATAATGCATAAAAGACATTGGCAGACGCCAGACGAGACCATTTGCTTCGATTTAATTGTCGAATAGGACATCGGATTCTGTGGAGCAATCATTACTCGTTGCGTCGAAGCACGGTGGAATTTAAAACACTTGCGGTCGCGTGCCACTCGTAACTGCATTCGCTCGCTTACAGAAATCCGCTCGACAATTGGTACAACACACACTAACCATTGCCCATTCGTTTGGACGTTCCATTAAAAGGATGGTTTACGCTACAGCTAATTTGTGCTATTTGGTTCAGGACAGAAAATAGAGTGAAGTGTCCGCTCACCGCTAATTTAGACACGGATCACGTGGGTCCACTGCAGTGTTTGGAAAAATATTACAGTTAAACGAAGGGTTTCAAAGTTTATTTCGGATAAAGTTGTTTGTACTTTGGGATATTTAAAATATTTTTACTGTATATTTTAAACATTCATTTAAGTTGAAACATTTAATATAGTATTTTAAAATTTTTGCATAGCATAAAACATACTCGTACATAGGTATCTTTTATGATCTACAGAAGCTAAATCCATGCCCATGCAGCATAAAACTAACATAACTTATAAATTAATATTGGCTACATTCTCGCACTGAATAGCGTTCGCAATTCTCAGTGTTAGATACGATCCAGTCCTCTCTTCAACAGTAGCGATGATCAAAGATTTGAAAAATTTTTAGGAGTCGGACTGGTGATGTAACTAAAGGTTTCAAAGCCAAGCGGAATAAACTCGTAGTCACCACTAGGCCAAGTATAAGTGTACGTACAGTATTAGAGAAATATTATAAATTACAAGTTACATACAATATTACAGACACTGAAATTAAACGCGCGACCCACTCTCCCCGTCAAAAGCGATCCAATCATTCTCCTTTATTGGCACGCTCTCCAACGTCTTTGTCGCGGCGCTCTGCTCCAAATCTATGCAAAGTATTTACGAGTGACGGGAATTTATTTGACGTGCCAATTTCATTGCCTCATATTCCGTAGCAGCTACATTTTATAAACGACAAACGCTACTGGTTGAATCATATGAATGGGAAACGGAGGCTTATGTGATATTTTGCCTCGTACCCGCAACGTGCTTGTTCCGCTTAAAATATACAGCGTATTAACAAAATAAATGCGCCACACACCTGCATTTTGATGCTTTAAAGTTTTATTGCAGTTTTTTTTCAATGTTGCATCAATCAAACCTTCATACCAAACCAATGAAGACACGAGTGGAATCATTACAATAAGTATTCTTTCTCGACTCCGCTCACACATCAACAAAATATATATATATATATTTTTATTATGAAAGAGTAAGAAACGGGCATGCAGGCCACTTGATGTTAAGTGGTCGCTGCAGCCCACGGACAACCACGGCCAATCTCAAATAGAACAGAAGTTGAGGTCTAAGATGGTCGCCTCCAATAATGTGTATCCGGCAACCACAAAAATATGACACATATACAATTTTAAACTAATATCATCGCAGAATGTTATATAAAGAGTACTCACGATTAACGCTTTTTAATTGCCGATATATCGAACTAGTTATGGCTCGTCGTCACGGCGAAACTCATTATTTATTATTACGCGTTATGTTTATCTAAAAATATAATTTCGTATTTTAATACATTAAGAATTAAGAGTTACATAAAATTACAACTGTAATTTTAATTATTCTATCAAGTAACGTAACGTATTTTTTGTTTTACATGTTTCATATTTTTTTTCACCTATTCACCACCAACTTTTATCTTATTATCGTTCTAGTGTAACAAGAAAATTGTCTTCACACTATTAGAATTCCCTAAACAATCAAAATTACTATTTGTATATATTTTATAGATATAGTTACGTTCAGTATTTTATTTTAACTTTGAAAAGTCCTATTAATCTCAAAATGTAGTTAATAACTCTGGGCTCGTCTATCGCACAACGCTTAGAGCGTATTTGATTAACGATCTGAATTAGTTACGTCCGAAATTCCCGTAATCAAGCGTAGGTACCCAGTATGGACGTAATCGACGTCAATCGAAATCTCTTATTCATACTCGTTATTCATACTGCTCTTTATTGGCTAAAGAGCGCTTTAATCAGTCACCACTCGCCATCTGCCAATAATTTTACTACGGGATCCACGCGCGAGCGAATATTCACAATTCAATTTACATTGGGTGCTATAATTTAATACCCGCAATGTCGATAATGATATGGGTTGTAGAACAGAACGATTTTAAAAACCCAATCAGAGACCGAAACCCATAAATGTTGTCGTTCAACATTGTACTGAATTATTAAATAGGAACTGCCTTAACTTAAACTCAAAAGTAAAATATACGCCACAATTGCAGACAAAAAATAATTGGTATTATTGGAATGAATTATTACTTATTATCTGTTCCATTCATGGATGTACGCTTCTTATAAATAATAGTTTACTTAACAATGTACATCGTATAATGATATACATTACCACTTATAATGATAAAATTACAAGCAGTACGGTTAGAATACAGTTTTTATTTTTATTTTTTACTAAGAAAACCTGGTATTCGAAATATTATACTCATCGGGTTTCGATATCTGAGCTGTCATATGTCTTACTGATTCTATTCGGTTTTTTAAGCTTATTTATTTGTTAATGAACACCTCAAAACTACTTGTAATAAAAGCCTGACGTCCACAATCTAAAGGCAGTTTGTGTCCATGTGGTGTGGTATTGGGGCGCGAGTTAATAACTAGTCCTCTTTTCACCAGCAGTTCAAAGATGGGAGAACTATAATTTGACTGGGGAGGTACGACCGCCGCCTTCATTATCCGCCGTAAAGCATGACTTGTGTTTCGTTTGGAGAGGAGCGGTTGCCGCCTACACTTTAAAGCGAGGCGACCATCTTAGTCCTCAGGAGAAGCATCGCATCTACGTTCGAGCTCAGATTAGATTTCAGTCGTGTTTATGGTTGTACGTGGATATCTATGGTCTAAGACTACTTAATATCAGGTGGTTAAAGCATTACTTGTGTTTAGTCCTCAGGAGTACTCATAGGATTAAAACTTTACGGCGAATTATGAGGGCGACGGTGGTACCTCCCCGGTCGAATTATAGTTCTCCCACCTTCAGATTATCCATGCTTCGATCATGCCGCTTAGCAAATGATTATTCCGAAAAATCTTTAGCTATCATACCCACCTCCCTTCTGATTGATGGCGCCGGAGATTGCATGTCAGGATTACATCTGTGGAGGATGTACGGATTATTTAGACGCTGCCAGCTAAATAGAGCGTGCAATATTTTGCAAAAAACTTCACTTAGCACTATATCGTGGGAAGAAAAGTATTTCGTTTGTATTTTAGCCGACTTTTATTTGACAGATCATAGAACTACAATTCTACAAGAGAGATACCACCGCCGTTATAATTTGCCGTAAAGAAAGTCTTATCTTTTGGTTTAAGGCCTATGATTGTCAGCTACTTTAAAGCGAGGCAACCATTTTTACCCTCAGGTGGGATTTCTGTCCTGTTTGAGGTTATATGTGGTTATCAACCAAATATTCTTAGATGGGCCGCATGCTCGTTTTCTACTCTTCTTATATACTGAACATTCCTACTATTACATAAAATCGAAACTTTGTCCTTTTGTTTGTTTATATGAGTGTTCTTGAAAGCGAAAAGTACTATGATAATATTTTTTTTTAATACAAAGTACCTTCAACTGTTAGCCCGTTATAATTTATGGATCATTATCACTATATGTATAATCTTAGAATTGACCAATTATCAAAAAGAATTATAGTTAGAAAATGATATTTTTAAGCAATATATTTGAAAATACGTTTTGCTGTTTATAGCAGTAGTTAAAGCTTATATTGCTAGATCATCTTAGTCGTCAAGAGTAGCAACGCATCTAGCTTCAAGCTCAGTTAGCATTTTAACTTCAGCACTCATATCAGCGCTCGGGTCAGTGTTGCGGGAGGCGGCACTAAACTGAAACATATATGTCTAGACTGAAAATGCGCCGACAATTCACTGAAATATTGTATTTTTAGCATCTATTTCATCTACGAATACACAGACGGAATATCCGCCCCAGTCTTGTAGCTCTGATGTAAACACTGCACTCTTGTTCTCCGTAATCCGTACTAATTTGTGCGTACAACACAGGTGTGTACAATCCGCAAGCGTGTTGTGCCGCGCTGTACACGATAGTGAAAAGTGTTAAAGGTGGTAGAACCGTTAGAGCTCGCCCGGGGCGGTACCACCGCCGCCCTCATAGCCCGCCTTAAAACAACATGTTCTTCATGTATTGTGTTTCGGTTGGGGAGGTGTGGTTGCCGGATACACATAATTGGAGGCGACC
>DWON01000618.1:0-30891 GCA_018251015.1 Phocides pigmalion okeechobee
TACACTGTACCCTTGACGTTCATTAAGTGTATGTAAATACCTTACAATGAAATAAAATATTTGAATTTGAATTTGAGGATAGTCAGGGTAGTTGGGTAGTTACCCAGTACAACAATAATTCTACCTCCTGTTGTTTTTAAGATGGTGTATTAATTCATCTTCTTATCGACATTATTCTTGATCGCCGATATAACGATACAGTTTCACATCGTGAGTACCAGGTACATAGTAAAAAACATACTCTCTTCTCACATTTTAACTTATCTCATCTGTGATATTATATTAATGATATATGAACTGATATCCGTTAGACGATTTTTAAGATTAGTGCGAAAAACACACATACAACCAAAAATAGCTGTTTTTAATTCTATTGCATTAATAATGGGAACTAAAAGTACTTTTTCTCACATATCTACCATGCACAAACAGAAGACACTTACAATGTTATTATTTGTAAAGATAGATTGATCAATCAATAACTGAAATACAAGGAGAAACTCGTTGCCAATACGTTCTTTTTGTATAGATTGATCAATCAATGCATTATTGAAATACAAAGAAATGCGTTGGCAGTGCGTACTGTTAGTTTCGGATTTACACACGGGAAAGCTCAGATCGGATTAGAGATTTCGTATTCTTTACATATAGCGCGGTATCTGATACAATCATATCATAAAAAATTAAGTAGATATCGTGTGTAGGCGGTTCGTGTATTCTTTATAACTTTATAATAGATCCGTCTATTCTTTATTGGTAGGAAAAGGGTACCCGCCACGCTGGGTCGAGTTATTTCAATATCAAAGTATTATCTTAAAACTAATTGTAATGAAAGCCTAACCTAAACAATCTAGATGTAGTCCGTGACTACGCGGCATGGTGCCAAGAACGCTAGCCGTATTCCCGACTTGAATTGCGATCGCTATTCTTTGCGCGAGATATGAACCGGCGCTCTTGTCACTGGCGGCGTCGGTCAAACGTGGAACTAAAAGTGATGTGTGATGTAAACATATGATATTAAATGGTTGTAGCAGTTCATAAATATCTATAACAAAATATATGTAGGCAAGAATTGCACCAAGCAAGCGAACACGCAGTCCATTTAATGGCAAATGACCACTGCCGTCCACGGACATCTGTAATCAGATCTTTTTATGCAGTATTCTGAAAAATATTTGTCTTGGACCTGGAGCAATGGCCAAAAGTCAGTACAGTTAAAGTAACAGCATCTTGAGTAATATTTTAATAAAGTAGTAAGAAATAAAGCCTTGAACCTGGACAAATTATGAAGTTACTTAAGATGAAATAATCGCATTTTTAGTAATATTTTTAACAAGCTACTATGAAATATACTCGGCATATCTACTCCCCGTCTACACGCGTCCCAAAAAAAAATTGCAAACAATTAGTCCCACGTTTAATCGACGCTGCCGGTAACAAGAGCGCTGGTTCATATCTCGCACAGACAATTGCGATTACGCTTCAACGCTAGAATACATCTAGCGTTCTTGGAACCATGCCGCATGGGCACGAACTCCCCTCAGACTGTTTAGATTAGGCTTTTATTATAATTAGTTTTAGATTTTCATCATTGTATGTATATATGTATTTAGGTCCACGTATTGTCGGCGATCGTCCGTGGATACAGATCCTAAGTCAGCGAGTCTGTACGGCAAAGCTCACTCCCACGACGTCTCGACTTTTATTGCCGTATTTATTGTTATTAGCTATCTCGCAGCGCTCCAACGAACGGCAACGTGTCGTTTCTGTAACGGAGCTGTTTGTCATGTAATCATGCCTTATAATCGTAAAGCTGACTAAAGAGAATGCAGCTATTAATGTAAGTATCAATAATGTGCGTACAATATTTTATTTCTTGTCTAACAATCCAAGGACTAACAATACAAGGACCAAATCCTCGTGGTCGGTTGTGGCCTAAGCTTTTTGAATTTGAAGCAAGCGTGGTTCTGAACAAAACAGTGGTACGTAAATGGATTCATAACGATTAAAAAATAACTTTTTACTCATGACTGTCCACGTGTCTCCTCTCTGAGTGGTTAAGTATAGATTTAGAAAGAAGAGTTAAGATTATAACTAAGATTTAGAAAAAAATCCTAAGAGTACAATCAAGATTTAGAAAGAAATGTCAAGAAAGGTTAGACTATAATCCACACGTTTCTGAGAATATTATGGAGAACTCTAAAGAATTTAGGTCTAAAGAGTTTAGGTCTTTCACCGTTACAAGAAGTTATCATTATTTCTAAAATGCACGTATCTCCGAAAAGTCATAAATGTGACGTCATCAATGACGTTCAGTTTATCATTCGTCAGTGATGACGTCATCAATGACGTTGCAAGTATACCACGATACATTTCATCGCGCTGTATAGCCAATCATATCTGTTGGCCAGTAAGCCCCAGCTCTTGGGTCACCAGAGACGTCGATAACGCTAAAGAAAAATTCCAATCAATAAATCAACTGAATAGTTTTACTTTCATGAACATGGGTGCAATAAAAAATTGTTACATTGTTACATGCAGCTCCGCCATATTCCACCTGTGAAGACATGTAAAATTTACAATTTTACATTCTAATGACGCTTATATTACATTATATTATAGGTAAGCTAATATACTGATAAATACATAGATATAATGCCCTTGCAATTGTTTTACATAACTAAATGTCTAATATTTCTCTTGTTACAGGTACATACAAGGACGTGCACGCATCATCAATCACTGGATAAAAATATGGGTGTATTATTATCACATAACTTAACACCAATAGTCCGCACGCTCGTTTGTAACTATTCTAATGTTAAAGTTGGACTTTATGTCGGAAATGACTGGTAGTAGAGTTATAATTCGACTAGGGCAATCCATCCGCTATCCTCGTACACCGTAAAATCCTCTTGTGTTTGTGTTAGGAGTACCAACGCTAATATACGACTTCAGATAGGACTTCTGTCCTGGTTGTATGTGGATGTCTATGAATTGCAGCGTCTACTTGACATCAGATGATCTGCAGGCAAAGAATGCATTATCTCCTAATCCCCTTACATAAAAAATAACTATTTTTCTCTTTGGAGTTTAAACAGGTGTCCCCTGTCAGCGGCAGCCTAACATCAGGCAGCTGCTCACTTGTTTATTACATCTATTGCATAAATAACAATAATGTAATGTTACATTGTACAATACGTAATGTAACATTGTACAATAAATGCAGCTTATAATCTGACCGTAAAGTCTTAACGGCTCCAACAATGTTTTATTTATACATATTTGAAACACGCGACCTTTTCTATAAGCGTAAAGTAGGTATTCAAGAATTATCTATAAGCGTAAGAATTTACGATATTAAATAACGTCATAGAAACACCTGTTTCTGTTCTTTGAACTTGTTTTCCTTATTAATCTTATCACATACCTCTGGTCGTATGTAAGATATGTCGGTCGTATATTATCGATTAGCGGTCGCAGAGTCATCTGATCCTGATGACGCTCAGTTTTGGGACGTAACACGTGTTAATCGTAGTATGGACGATGGTAAAAATATACCCTTGTCATCTTTTCCTAAAAACAGAGTGAGAGTCCATTTGCAACGAAAGTGACATTTCAAGATGTACAATTTTTTTGTTTTTTTTTTTTTGAAACGTGATTATTTCGTATAATTTGTTCGAAGACTCGTTTGTTCCTTTACTTGAGTTACTGCAAAATTAGTTAACCTAAAACATGCTCTAACAGCATTACATAATCTGTACTATATATTTAGAAACAATTAAAAGTTTCAAAAATCGTCTCCTATAAAATGGAGGTTTTTAAAGAAATTCCAAATGGGCGATATATTGAATTCTATTACTTTTTATTTATATTTTTACATGTAAATATATACCATTATACATGGTGGTAGCGGATTGTTGCAAAGTAATTTAAACAGCAACTTAATAACATAGATTTCCGCAAAATAACGCCTGATATATTAACTATATTAGATATGTATCGAAGTAAACTTTCTCAGCGTTATATATTACATATTAAATCATTCTTTATATTTAATTTTATTCCTACTGGATGTACTGTCAGCGGGTGGGAGAGTTAATTAAGGGTCTGCATTCACCGGTCAGGCATAGCGAGTTGGATAATAAAGTGTAATTTATGTTTTTGTTTATCTGAGTAGAGTAGCAAACGAGCATGCAAACCACCTGATCTTAAGTCGCAGCCCATATACATCCACATACAACCACAAACACCACCGAAATCCTATCTGAGCTCGAACGTAGATACATTGCTACTTCTGAGGACTAAGATGGTCGCCTCGCTTCAAGGTGTATGCCGACTACACCTCTCCAGCCGAAGCAGAAGTAATACTTTACGGCGGATTATGAGGGCGGCGGTGGTACCTCTCCTGTCAAACTATAGTTCTTCCACGTTTAAGTCTTGTCTTGTACTTATCATATATTTTCTTTATGAAACTGAATAACCAAATGACCATGCAGTCCACCTGATGAAAGTTACCTCCTTACTGTAAGAATCAGTCACTACATAAGGAATAGGAGTCTCATATGGCATGCTTAATGGAATACTGACTCAACTCAAAAAAAACGATTGTTGGGAAACCGCTAAAGACGATCTTGCTATGAGATCTTATCCTACTTGTCCATGTATAAAATTAAAAGTGATATATCGCTGGGGTGATAGTAATAATTTAACTACATTAAAGGCGTAATTTCAATTTAATTCGAACGATAGACGATAGATGGCGCTGACAGAAGCCTGCATCTGTATGTAACTCAATTCTGACCTATCTGCTAATGGGTCAGTGTTCCATTAAGAATGTGATATACGCATTGCTAGTTCTCAAGTCTGGCGGTTGTCTCATGTCCCAGCCGGCAACCACATCTTTATCTGAAACGCACGAATTTTTATTGCTAGAAATGAGGATGGCGATGGTACCTCCGATCGAATGTCCTCCACCTTGTAGACCATATCAGTATAAGTCATCCGCAAAGGATAGATGAACACTCAAGCAACTAAAGAATCTTTTAAGGTTTACCTCCCCGGTTGATCTTCCTCTACCTTACAGACCACATCAGTTTTATTATGTCATTCGGAGATAGTTTTAGATTGATGAACATCCTAGGAAATAAGGGATCCTTAAGGTAATATTGATCTGAGTGAATAATTATAGACTCTTTAAAGTAATATCCGCAATGAAATAGAGGATGTATGAACCGTTATTAATATGTAATAAATATCCCATGCAATATTTTATAGCTACCAAGAAAGCATACATACAACAGACAGAAAAATTTAGCTCGATCGGGGAGATACCACCTTCGTACTCCGCCATGAAGTAACTCGTGTGTTTGAGTTTGAGAGGTGCGGTTGCCGGTTACACTTAGAAGCGACCTCAGTCCTCGGGAATACCAACGCTCACTTACGAGCTCAGATAGAACTAGAACTTCAGTTGTATTTGAGGTTGTATGTACATATCCATAGACTTACTTAACATTAGGTGGCCTGCATGCTCGTTTGAAACTCATCTAATGTAAAAAAGTAATAAACTTAGTTAGTGTAATTTTGTTTAAGAGCAATCTTATGCAGCTATCGCCTTTGGTAGAACAAGCAGATAGCTTGGTTTAATTAAACACGATAGTAACCGCAATGTCTAAGCGGTTCAAGTCTAGATCTCTAGATCTTTAAGTAGCCTGAGTAGCTAACTGATAATACTGTTTACGATTTATTATATTATATAACGGGTAATCACGATTAACGATTTTTGATTTTTAATTACCGATATTTCGAACCAGTTAGTTGCATGGCACGTGGTCACGGCGAAACTGACATATAAAATATAAAATCGTATATAGTTTAAGATTTGTGCGTACGTTTTCCTGCCCACATGTACATAGGTAGTGAGATAAATCTTTATCGAAGTTAACTGTTATTTTGAACAACTTCCAAAATGATGATTTTCAAGTAGGTCTTTTACTACGTCATTTATTAAGTGATTGGGAAATTTTATTGTTTATTGCAAAGGGATTTTTTGCATTTGGTCTCGTTAAAATTTAAAGAAAAAATACCACTGACAAATGTGAATAAAAATTAAATGAAATTTTGTATTGGAGTTAGGTTTAAATATAAATTAATATCCTAAAGGATAGTAAAAGAAGACATATAATATCTTTGAAGTGTTGTTTTTTAGTTAGAATTATGTGTGTGTGTGTGTAGCCGGCAACAGTACCTCTCCAACCGAAACGCAAGTAATGCTTTACGGCGGATTATGAAGACGGCGGTGGCACCTCCCCAGTCGAACAATAGCTCTCCCACCTTTAAAAGAGTGTTTTGGATTGGCACGACACTGTTGTAAACGTTGCATTGACCACCTTCAACCCGTCGATTACTACAAGTTACAAAAACAATGGAACGTTATTCATACATTATTTCGAACGAGTAATTCATTTCGAAATTCCATACAACAATATTTACCTTTCACGGGCAAGCTATAAATAACATTTTTTTTATAACTCTGTAAAGCGAAAATCGTAACAGAACAATAAAACACTTAACACTCATACTGCGAGGCTCATACAATAGATCCGGTCAGTTTTGCGGGAGGCGGCACTAATCTGGAGCTTATATGACTAGACAGAATATACGCTAACAATTTACTTGAAATATTGTATTTTTTAGCATCTGTGTATCATCTACGAATACAGAGACGTAATGTCCGTCCCTAGTCTTGTAGCGCTAACGTAAACAGCACTTTTGTTCGTCCAAAATCCACCCAAACTTGTCCCTACAACACAGTTGTGTACGAGCCGCAAGCGCGTTGCGTCGCGCATTACACAGCAGTGTTGGACCCGCAGGGAAAGTGTTAACTCTAAAGCACCACGTAATTTCGGAGCCGAGTGGCACTCCAAATTGTTATTTATAGTCGACAAATGACGTTAAACTCTCATATACAATAAGGTAGGCACTGTTTCCCTTAATAATTCCCCTAGTTTTGTTTGTGCGGTGTCAACAAGTTGGGCCGTAAACTGAAAATTGCTTGAAAGCAATCGTTGCTAGTGGTCGGTCACTAAACTTTTGATTATAAGTCACGTTGCCTTGCCTTTTTACCTTAATACTCAATTGTGAGGATTAAAGAGATTCTGACATCTTATCTAAATATATAAAAGAGAGGCATGTGACTAACCCTAAGGTAAATAACATGGCTAAAGCCGCTGAACCTTTTAGTAGATAGGTTCTTTATATAGGTGACTATAGGGCTGGTTCATATCTCGCGCATAAAACTGCATTTACTATTCAACGCAGGAATGACGCTAGCGTTCTTAGAACCATACCCTTTGAGCTCGGACTCCCTTTAGATTGCTTGATTTAGGATTTTATTATAATTTTAAGATTTTCATTATTATAATTAAAATGTATATATTTTCTATTACATTTATTTTATTCTATCACAACTTTGTATGTCCCGCGTCCTTTGTTCAACAACCATAAATAATTCCACGCCTATTATTACAGTTGGTCGCGTACTAACACTTGCTTTGATGCAACAGTTAAATAACAAGAAACAAAGAACGTAAACAGACATTCTAATGCACATTACGTCGTAAGAAACCAATGTAAATAACCAGAAAGAATGCATTAAAGTAATAACTTTAATGGGGCGATGTAGCTCGTGTTCCTCCTCTGTACGCGCTGATAATAATCTATGGAAATCTATACATATACTTGTACTATTGGGCTCGGTGCACGTTGTCCCTGGCTGAAGAAAATCTGCAGAAAGTATGCCATGTTCTACTGAATCCAAGTTCAGAAACATCAGCTTAGCGTCCGATTCCAGTGTCACGTATTGGGTACAGTTGAGCATGTAAACCCATCTCGGAACCCATCTGAAGACACACAAAGAATTTAATTAAAATTGGTCCAGCCGTTAGGAGTTCAGTAACATACACACGCACAGATATGTGCATAAGGCTATAGGTAGCTAAGTCTTTAATTGTACTCAACAATTAAATATTGAATTTTAAATGCAACAAACAGATACAAATACAAATAAAATCCAAATAATGATATTCGTACCGATATATTAGATAAAGCATACAGTAAGTCGAAAGTGTTCAAACTTTGTAGTCTAAACGAGCACAAAGCCTTCGTATAAAGTCGTATTGAAACTTCGAACGAGTGGGCGAAGTTTTATGTAGCGCACCGGTGCTTAAGGAGCTTATGATTGAAAGTGGCCGGATTTCAAATTTGTAAAGCTATCCGAAAAGTTGTTCTATGGAGCACGCGGCGATATCACGTATAGAGGTAAACGAAATGGAATCAGATTTTTATTTGATACATCACATATTGAAATATTGGGCTAGGCGTAAGAATCTGTGAGGTTTGAAAGTGGAGATACCATCCCTGCGTCCATAACTCGCTGCAACCGGTTATAACTAACTCGACAATTAAATTTGAAATTAAATTGGATTACTCGCATTGCGCAAACAAAAGTGAGTACAATCGAACGTAGATACGTTGCTACACATGAAGACCAATATGGTCGCCTCGCTTCAAAATGTAGCCGACAACCGCACCTCTCAAACCGAAACACAAGTGATGCTTTACGGCGGATTTTGATAGCGGTGGTGGTACCTCCGTCCAACTATAGTTCTCCCACCCTTAAAAAGGGGATAGGCGAAGTATCACCGCGGCATCTAATTGTAACGTGAAGCTTACTTGCGTTTCGGTAGAAATATGTGGTAGCCGGTTCACTTACATGCCACTATCTTAGTCGCAGGAGTAATGAACTTGTAAGTTTCAAATTGACATTATTATTTATTGATTGATTGAAATGAGATGAACACGATGTATGTGTATATAATATTGAGCTTGCCTTAGTGTAAACCGCACTTAAATCGGTTTAACCGATTTGGAGGTAGGCTCGCACAAACGCACAGAAAAACAGATAAAGAGACCTATTCTAACAATGATTGTTTTGGGTGGCATCGTGTTAATAATGACCTTTAATAATAGTTGTTCCTCATATGTCCTCTATGTACAAATGACGACCAGTTACATTTGTATAGACGAGATTATTCATGGAAATTGAACTTAGAAGGCATAAACGACCGCTTACCGGATGGGAAAAAATATACCACGTACTTACTTGGTCATTAGCAAGGAACATCTACATATGCATGGCCCCGTCATTTCATGCATATGCAGTGCTTGACAGGTAATGCAATGGTATGCAAACATTTTAATAGCAAATAAGACAATTCTCATCAGCAATAATGATTTGTGTTAATGATTTACAATTATTTTTATTGACCATTCGTAACTGTCAGGATTTTTAAAAATAATAATCATTTATTAATCCCGCAAAACATATAATTCTCAAATTTAATATATATACTGTTCGACCTGTAGGCGTAATTAGACATAAATTATTTTTTTATTGTAAGAAATTATTAAATAGAGTATTGTAACATGCATACATATTTGAACACATGAAAAATCACCATGGGAATGGGAATACTCACGATTAATGAATTTATAATTGCCGATATTTCGAATTAGTTGCCAGGGTCGTGATAACGGCTAAAAATTGTTCAGTCAATCAGACATTTTCAAAATTGCTTTTAATTAATTCAATGTATTCCTAAAATCCTAATGTTTATTATATAAAAACGTTAGCTTTGTGCTCATGTTCATTTAAACTTTTACTGTGTCCTACTTCGTCCTTCTCCTTCCGCATAATTATAGTAAAAATGGCTATAAAATTCTTATTAACTTTACGTATTAATATACAGATGACTACTTGAGCGGATTGGGCTGACCTATTCTCGAGTTAAAGGTAAATATTCCATATGACTGATGGGGCCGCGAACCCAAGTATCAAAACGAGGTTTTCATTCAGAAAAATTGTCACTAAATACAAGGACGAATAGTTCTCTAGAGTCACTAATAGCGTAAAATTGCTAAAATGCAAGGATACACCGACAAAGAACGAATAAAGTTGCCAGATATTCCCAAATGGCGAACAGTTAACATATCGGAGATTTCATTTAGCAGTCGTACTACCAAACCAAGTTTTGCCGAGAGCCATTCAAACTCCGCTATCGGACGACACTCGTGATGCTTGTTGCCAAACTCGGCGCCACTATCGCGAAACAAAGGATATTGAAACGTTTACCTCAGACCCTTGCGGTTTGCGAAACAACGTTTTATGCAACTATCGAGCTACACCTAAGTTGCCATAACTTAACCCGTATCCAAGATCCCCAGGCCCATAGAAACCTCTACCATCAAAAGTTCACCTAGAACTGGTCCCAACTTGGTCAACACTTTAAGCTAAACTTGCGACTTGAAACTCACTTCCCGACGTGTTTAAATTGCTATTGAAAATCTAACGTCTATTTGCTCGTTACAAACTCAATCAGACTTCGTAGATCACGATAGAACCAATTTACGACCACCATAAACCGTCCCTATTTGCATCGCATCGGAAACTTCTTAAATGAACCGGCGACGTTTACTTGCGTAAATACAACCTTGGGCAAACAATGCCTCGCTTCGACATAATAGGGACGTAATTATAAAATAAAACAGTGAATGAACCGAGTGAATTTATTTAGGGTCGAACCGGTCATCGTACCTTACTCGGCGTGTAGGTGTCGCGCTCCGGTGACGTCGATGCTTATCAGCCGACAATTAAAACGTTGTTTCGCGCCCTGTTGCCTCGCCCCCCCCCTCCCCCCCCCCCCCCTCTCCTCCCTCCTCTCCTGCCGCCGGACCGTCCGATATAGCTTTCGAGTTAAGGATTTATCGACTGCCAAAATTCAAACCGGATATTGCTCGTTGCGTCGGCATTACGAGTAGACTCGTGGGACTCGACAAAAATAAGCGTTATACGGTTAACGTAACGTTACACCGAATAAGTAGCAACGTGTCGCGATAGCGACAGTTGTAAAGTTGAACAAACCACATGCAATTACCGCGTCACTTATGCAACAGTCACATTGTTTACAGCGTACGATCTCGATAGCGGCACGTGCTTTCCAATAAAAACTTTGGAGGTCAAGTGTAGTAGGCGTATTTATATCGGAACGAGGCTATGTGCCGCGTCTGCGGGGGAGGTCATTAACTGGGTCGCGCGGGGACAAAGACCCCAGCCCCCACTGAGGGGGAAAACGGGGTGGTTTCGCTTTCCTCGGCGCCGCTCGGCTTTCCCCGTCGCATCTCGCCGATCGCTTCCGCGTAACACCCCGATCTTTCCGCGAAACGAAACTGGGTGGCGAGAGCTTGCGATAAATGTTTACTCTTCGCGCTCTCAATGCGGGGCGTCCATCTCAAGGGGATTAATTTAGAAGTTCTTAAACGAACATTAATTCTCGTCCTTCCACCTTTTTGCGGCTAAGTAAGGAAACGCGTTGAGATTGAACTGTCAGAGCGATTACGTAGAGATTTCGGCCCTGTTTGTTCCAACTTCTTAGTTAGTCTTTGCATTTCTAATTATATTTCGAGATGATTATAACTTTATCCGGATAAAGAAATTTGTAGTTTAAAATACAAACAACACGGGAATGCAGCTAGCGTTCTTGGAACCATGCCGTCTGGGCTCGGACTCTCTTTAGATTATTTAGGTTAGACTTTTATAAGATTTTCATCAAAGTAATATAAACGAGTGTACGATCCATCTGATGTTAATATGCCACGGTCTTCTGTAGACATCAGTAACCAATTTCATACGGATTAATTCCACTTGAAGTCGTCCACATAATTATTCGCTATTACTGGAGAAAACCAAAACTCTTGCTTTATATGGCTATACATGCTTCAGTAAATTAGCAGTCACAGCGTTTTAGCGAAACAAAAAATTGCCTAACTCTAACTGGGTTTGCTAGTGACACCTCAAACACAGGATCTACCTTTCAAACTTATATAACTAACTGAGTTTAATTAAAATCACTCCAATGCAGTGCTCTAAACTTTTAATGTCAAGTAGGATGTTACCTCTCAGTCACGAAGTACAATCATGGAAAGGATGTCCCGATTGACCCAGTTGCTAACTGCGACGCGACGACAAATCTAGGACGGCGTGGCTTTGATACTAGGCACTGAATAGATAACTTGATTAATGCCTTTTAAGTTATAACAATTAGGAAATCAAGTTAGTAGTCACTCCAGTGACTTTTTCTCCTATTCAGTTATTGCGAATAGGACGATCACAGCCGATGAATCGATTTTATATTGTCTTTGAAATTCGTTGAGTACAGTGCTTTTTCAGTGATCTATTGATACCATGCCCCCCACGCTTTTTTACATCGTAATTTCTTTTTCTTATTTATACTTTTTTAGTTGGATTTTTTATGAAAGCGTGTTTTTTAGTTTTTTTTTTTAACTATTATTTATTTTGTTTTCTAAAGAGTTGTTTCCAAACGTCCATAGACGACATTATTTACATACCATCAGTTGGATTATACACTCGTTTGCTATTCTTTTACCATAAAAACAGTTGGTTTATAGCCGTATCGTATGGTTGAGAAACCCAAAAACTCTAATTCGGTCACACTTCCCAACAGATGAATTGCACGCTCGTTTGCTAAGTTTTAAACATAAATAAACAATTGCTTTATAACCATTTGGTCGAGGAACCCAAAAAACTCTTTTAAATTCCGTCGCAATAGTTTACACGAGGGCTGAGAGAGCGAGGGGATGCATAATATTATTCAATTATGCAAATCGCAACACAATGACGCGTTCGTGGCGACCTCGTTACAGGAAATCGGTGTCGTGTACAACGTGTGCATCATATTAGTGTATCGCTACTCCTAATCCGGCGTAAAGCATTGCTTGTGTTTCGGTTGGAGAGCTGCGGTTCCCGGCTACACTTTGAAGCGAGGCGACCATATTAGTTCTCAGGAGTAGCAACGTGTCGTTCGGGCTTAGACAGGATTTCAGTCGTGTTTGTGGTTGTACGTGGTGTTATGGGCTGCGACTACTTAACATCAGGTGGTTTGTATGCTATTTTGCTACTCTTATCACGTAAAAAAGCTTCGGTGACGTCACATTTGGGTGAAACATTTGGGTGAACAATTTCTTAAAGACAACCTTCATCACACCCTTTTATTTGCGAGACGTCTGAGCTACAATGCATTAAGAGTGATATATGTAAATGTGACGATAGTTGCTCGGCACTGAAAAGTATTTACGACGTTTCGCGATTGATCTGTTGGAATGTCATGAGATAACAAAAATGTTGCGATCTTACAATGGAGATACGTGGACAGTCCTTCGCGAGTATCCACTTACATCAGTATTTCGGAATTGAGATATTCCTGTCTGTTGTATTTTATCAAAGCGTATTTTTAACAAGTTTTTTAGCTTGGGTTGTATGTATGTATGTAACGGAATCTTTGAGCATAATTTTCGTCAATTTTCATTTGAAAAAAAAAAGAAAATAAAAGTTTTTCAGTGAGCTATTTATACCATGCAGCCCACGCTTTTTTAATTGGATTTTTTTTTATAATAGCGTGTTTTTTAGTTTTTTTTTAACTATTATTTATTATTTCTCGTGGTTTAAGTTTTGTTTCTATTGATTTTTTTCTTACTGCGTAACAAACAAACGTGTTATTTATCTAATGTGCTACCGTTCATGGACCTATATTTATTATTTACCTATATACTTTCATTCAATTTGAATCTATTTTATTGTACTCAAACTCAGGAAATTCAGGAATTCCGGCTTTGCTGTCAGCTAGCAAAACCAGCAACTGTTGCACTTTTTGTTCAGCTTATAACAAAAAGCTGAACAAAAGTGCAGAATATTTTCTGGTGTTTCTTTTAAATATCGTTGTTTAGTCTCCAGAAACGCGAATGATTATATCCGTTATCCTATCTCTTTCGTTCAATCCGTCGTTAGATTATAAAAATGATGATAGTAATATACGAAATAATAATGCTGAACTAGTTATTTTACTGTATGGTAGCAGTGCTTTAGTGTGGTTTCAAGGTAATAAAGGAATTTCAAGGCAACAGATCGATGCAGTAGTACCGCCAGGGTGTCCAGTTTTTGAAAAGTCAGGTAAATTTTGAAAAATTGAGAAACATCCGGAATACTCAAGAGGTCATTTTACACTTTTTCTCAACATTTTTTAATTATTCTTTGAATAATTTATGAATGTAAATTCAGAATGACTTAGGGAACTAAACTTATAAAAAATATGAATATGAATTGCTTTCGTACAAAAATATGCAAAATATTCTTTCTTTGCAATACAATTTTCATTTAGAGAATTAAATTTTCTGATTTTTATAGAGCATAGATTGTGGATTGGATATTTGGCTAAATGTTTAAGGAAAGCCGGGGAGAACTAAAATTTTAGCATTCATTGTGGACACCCTGACCGCGCTTGCAATTTACGCCGTCGATGTACACCTAGATGTTCCTTTTGCGCGATCTATCAACCGGCACCGGACTGCGGTGAGTAATCACGGAACGCAACGCAAATGGATGTGTCGTCGGTAATAGAGATAGTTTAATTAGCGCGACTGTGGACAGCGTGGTTGCGATGTGATTGATGATATCGGATAAAAAGTGCCGCTGAACACGTCGTGTTTTTCAATGGCTTTTTTTGTGCCTGTTAACGTTATTGTTGTGACGCTGTGTTCCTACTTGATCTTCACAAATTGTCGGCGATAATGCGTTTAGTTACGTTGCAATTGTAAGTTATAACATTCCCAAGCGGATACTTTTTGTGTCCTGATATCATTCCCAAGCTACACATGTGCTTTGTGTTCCATTTGATTTTGAAGTATATTATTGAAGTATCTCATTCCCATCTAATAAGTTAATTAACAAAAGTGGAGATGAGAAATGACAGTTTGTTTTAATGAATTAAATAAATAATAAAATAAGTGTAAGTTACTTTAAGTAAATAATAAAATAAGTTGAGATGCTAAATAAAAAAGGGGGGAGATGAGAAGTTGCATAAACTACAATTCTTTATGGAGTGAAGGCTTGGTGGTTAAGATTTTAGCCTCTCATATGGGGTTCCGAGGTTCCGAGACGGTGAGCTTCATTTAACATTTAGTTTTACTTTCATTTCCATCAGTCTGTAAATAATAAAAATATGTCTATTTAAAATTTACGGGTACATAAAACCTTTTCTGTTATAAAATTTAGAATAAGCCGGAAATTTAAGTCCACGTGAACGAAGTCGCAGACAGCAGCTAGTTACATACATAAGTTTGATAAACGTTTATGTAAGTCACAAATAGTGAAAAGTTCAGTGTGTACGGGGATATAGTTAGTGTGGTGTCGTGATATGGAACCCAAAAAACAGAAACGAACTAGACGTACGATAGATCGATTAATTTACCATTAGCACCCGTCAACAGTTTCCCCCTACACCGCAGTTTCGCCGTGACCACAAGCCACGCGACTTATTCGAAATATCGGCAATCAAAAAGCGTTAATCGGGAATACCCGGTACATAGTAAAATATAGTTTAGAATAAGTGGTATAGATACAAAGCGCAGACAGCATACACAAGTAGGTGTAGGTACCAGATTTAGTCATACAGTACACAATATCTTCGGTTGAGTGACCTCACATGTATCAGCGTTGGTATGTATGTTCTTTTCACGTGTTCTCTAGTGCATTTATCTCTGAGTTCAGCCTACGTCGGATGACGCATACGGCCAATAGTAGCACGTTGCGGTAGGTCAGTGATTGCGAAGACGTACGGGCGAGTGCCATTCGCACGGAACGAATACGTCGTGTCGCGTCGCGTCGCGTCGTGGCGCGTCGTGACGCTTTATGTCTGTGGATCTAGTGTCCACTTGGGTTGTACCTACAGGGACGGGCGTCGGGAGCGTGTGACTATGTATGAATTGATGACGGAACGACGGTACTCGAAATTGAACGGAATTTTCGTTTGTGTTGTACATGCAAAAATTTTGTTTCGCTAAATGTAAGTTTTTAAAGATGAGAGAACTATAGTTCGACCAGGGAAGTACCACCGCCACCTTCACAATGCGCCGTAAAGATTTACTTGTGTTTCGGTTGGAGAGGTTGCAGTGGCCGTCTATACTGTAAAGCGAGGCGATCTTAGTCCTAAGGAATAGCAACGTATCTACGAACGAGCTCAGATAGGATTTCGGATATAAAAAAGCTTTTATCTGTATGACGCTTTAGCAGTAATATTGGCACATTCACAAAACATATTCTGACGTGTTTGTACTACTTAGCTGTTTGAAACTCTATAATTTATATGTCAGAAGAAAAAATGATATAGCGCTTCGCTTATTGTATTAAATTTTATCATGAAAATAAATTCAAACTAATATCATCGCGAAATTTACCCATTTTGTTATGTGCCGGGTGTTTACGATTAACGAATTTTGATTATCGATACCACGTTTAGCCGTGACCACGAGCCATGCAATTAGTTCGATATATCAGCAATCAAAAATTATTGATCTTGAGTACCCGGTACATAGAAAAGTCCATTAGAAGACATTTTGCAGTTCTTTATTCTTTGATAGCTGTGTTGATTTGTAAGTTGGAAATCTGCATTTTGATAAAAAGTAACTCGCTTATGATGAAAACATCGTTCTACAATGCCTCGGTGCAAGTTTCAACAACAAAGTAGGTACACGTGGGTTGACGTAATTCAGTACAGTAGCGTCATATTGCGGTGGGTCAGTGATCGCCATTCATATGCAACGTCGCCTTCGTTTTGTGGCTGTTATATATAATACTAGCGCTATCCTGCGGCTTTGTTCGACCTATATTACTACTATTATAATATGTTTTTATTATATTCAGACTGTATCAATACGTAATTTGAAAAGTACTCCTTAAAAGGCAGTTGTCGTAATTATGATTATCCTTTATCACTGTTTAGTTCTAAGGCAGTAATGTGTGAAAACATAACCCTTAACGACATTAACATACAGGCTCTCGGTGTCTCAATATTTCATATGCTTAATCTTAACGATAATTATTTTTATCATTGCTTAGCTTCATGATAATATTGCGTGAAAACATAATCTATAACGAGACTAGACGAAACAGTCTTTAACGAGATCAGAGGTACAGGCATTCGGGGTCCAAATATTTAATATTGATGATAATTATTTAATATTTTAATCATAGCTTAGTTTCAAGTATGAAAACATAAATTTTAACAAAACATGTTGAACCCGTATTTTCTTATCAACTACGTGAAATAGTTAACATTCTATAGATAAATGTCAACTAGATCTAGTGGAGCTTGTTGGACCCGTGCTCAAGATGCAATAAAACCCAACATTATGAATGGCAGCAAAATTATCTCATCATGTCATTTAATTCTTTTGACATTTATAGGTTAAATAACTCCTGTCGAGGCCTGATGATTCCTTTGTATAAACTTAAAGTTTTCCATACAAAAAGTTCAATGAATTTGCTGGTTGAACTTCGCATTCTTCAAAGAAAGAAAGAAAGATAAAAACCGTTTACTTACACCCGTAGGAGCCTTGTTCAGCAACGCATATAACGAAAGTAAATATATATTAGAGTAGAATAAATAATTGTTAAAAAATAACTAAAACATACGTATTTTAAAAAGGATAAATTGGATAAAAAACAATGTAAAAAAATTTGGGGTGCTTTTTCAGTGATCGTTTTTTTTTTGACACCACGTATCCCACCCTTTTTTTACTTTGCATTTTTTTCTAGTTTAGTAGTTAAGTAGGTTTAGTAATTAAGTAATAAGGAAGTATTCAAAATATTAGTTCTATCTTATAGGAGTTAACTTTATAGGTTTAACGACTGTTATCTAGTAATTAAATCAGGCTCCGTCTGAGATGCCGTTCTAATTACGGAAACGCGCGCGAAATTTTTGTCACTGACAAAAATTACATTACTTAACTTTTCGATCGTTAAAATCTACACAGGTAAACCTATGCCTATACTAATTATTCTATTACACAAAAAACACCATAATGCGAGCAATAAACTCATTCATGTAAATGCATACATTTACATAGTTTCATTTAGATTAGAACCGTACAAATTATGCGGTTTGTTTTTCATCGGCCGCAGCAGAACCTACTGGGTGGCGCCGCTGGTGTTTTAGATTGATTGTGATGATTGCGTTGCTTTCAGCGCTGTTTGTTAGTTGTTCGCGTAATTACACGTAATTGTATTTGCTGACGCTACATTTTCATATGCGTCCTTACATTATTGTTAAACTAGCGCGACACAGCGCAGGTTCGCTCAGATAATAGTTTATATTTACTTACATTATTTTTCTTTTATACATGCATCCAGTCATTACCTAGCTGCAAAAACTAACAATTACAAACATCTATTTCGAACGACGACTGAATTATTGTATTGAATTTAATGTTTTATTTCTCGCCCAATTTACAAAAAAAACTTAACTTACGATATACCACAACCTTCCTCAGGAATCACTCTCCCTTTTGTTGAAAACTATGAGAAAATCAGTCCTACACTTTTGTGTTTATCGCGAACAGGCAGACAGACGCGATGTTAGAAATATGGACAAATACAAAATTAAAGCCCACGTAAGCCAAGTCACGGACAGCAGCTAGTTTAAAATATAAATATAAAAAAAAACGAATAAAGAAGAGAGAGTAGCGAGTACATTGCAGTAACCTTCACTAACATTTAGAGTTCATTTTATTTCAATCGGTCTATAAATAAAAAAGTCAAGTCAATTAATGTTAGGGATGTGAGTACATGAAAATATTTTGCGGTTAAAAATATGGAAAACTCAATAATTTGCTACTAATATTTTGTAACAGTATCTACTATAGAATATAAAAACAAGACAAAGGAATAAATAATAGTAATGGTGAAGATATAACGGCTTAAAAGCGCGTCATGCCCTTTGCCGTAACGCTACAACTCGATCTTATATTCGAGTCGCGCCGATAGACGTTTCACATAGAAAAAACAGTTGTTCAAGATGGGTCTAAGTACACATCGGAATGCCTGACGTTCCCTAAGTGTGCATTGTCCGTGACGATCACTCGCCGTTCAAGTTGTAGTGGTTGAGGACTGCTTTTTGAGTTAAGATAGACTCTTGTCCCTTTCACACTACCGTCGGAAGGTCTCGTATCAACAATTTATTTTTTCGAAGTTTATTTTAAAATCAAAGTCAACATATTTTTATTCAAAGAAGGTTCTTCATAGAATTATTTTTGAACGTCAATAAACTACCACCGACTCGTAAGGTTTCGTTTTGGAGAAGAAGAGAGAAAGAAACTTCATTTACTACTACCCGTCTGGTATCGACATCAAAATCACATTGAACAACATGTCCACAACTCTATAATCTTATCCCCTTGACCCTTTTATCCTTTTAGTTCAAAAATGCTGATACATCTTACTTTTTCTTAAATATTGTCCAATAATCTTTTCTTAATACTTACCTGCGTTCTACGGAACAGCTGTAAAACATTTCGTACTTATAGACGAACTGAGAGTAGCAAACGAGCATGCGAACCACCTGATCTTAAATAGTCGCAGCCCATAGACATCCACGTACAACCACAAACACTACTGAAATCCTAACCGAGCTTGAACGTAGATATGTTGCTAATCCTGAGGACTAAGATGGACGCCTCGTTTCAAAATGTAGCCGGCGATCGCACCTCGATACCGAAACACAATTAATTATTTACGGTGGATTATGCGTTCGGATAATCAGGTGGACTGCATTTTCATTTGCTACTTTCCGTCATAAAAATGTACTACAAAAATAAAACACAAGAATGTTCACAAAAAATGAAATAACACCTGTAAACGTTATCTAATACAAGTAATAAATATAACAAGTTTACGTTAAATATTTTCAGATAATTTTATACGATAAGTTTGTCGGTTTTATTAATCCTTAGGAACGAATAACTGAGAAGTAAATGTCAGAAGGTAGGAATTTATATTTATGAGCAGGTATTACTAATCTAAAATTCACTGCAATATACAAGCTTGTGTAGCTGCTATGAAGTTTATAGCAATATGTTATTTGAAAAAGATTTGGTAATTGGTGACTTTATGTACAGTCTACAACGAGAGTAGAAGCACAAGCTGTCTATGGATGAAATTTGAGATAGACCAAATCAAATAAAGTAGCCGAATGAAATAAACAAATTGAAAATGATTTACATTGATATAATAGTAAGGGTATATTTCGTTTTCAATTTTACTATGGGCCGGGTTCTCACGATTAACGATTTTGGATAGGCGTAGGTAGGTTATATCTAACCGGTTGCATGGCTCGTGGTCAAGTCGAAACTATCGAGGTTCCCCATTTCGAGTTTTCGCAGACATAGTAAAATACCGCGATAATATTATTTTTAAATTTTTTTCATCATAAGGTCATCACATACTCTTAATGAAATTTAAAATTATTTGTTTCGAATGTTCGCGATCACAAAACGTTCGTTAAGGTTAGCGGGTGTGTGTTAACACACCTTATCCGTAGTGAACCAGCAAGGTGTTACATGATCGGAAAAAAACATTGTAATTAAAAGCGTCAAGATGAAAAATTCATTAATGTTGACAGTTTGAACTAGCAATTATATGCGGTTATGATCGACGTTAACGTTTCAATGTTTCTTGTGACTCATTGTTGGTGGAATTTAAAAGAAGTTCGGTCAGTTTTTGTTTGGGTTATTATATATATATTTTACTTGTGAAGTGCGTTGTGGCTTGTTAAGTTATATCGTAGATAAACGCGTACGTTATTCTTTTTTATCGTATACCCTGTTTACATAATGTGTTGAATTTTTATTGATCGACGAGCGAATATAATGTTCTCGCAATTTTTTCTTGCATTTGAAGCAGCAAACGAGTATGCAGGTTAATTAAGATTGAAAGTGTAAAGAAGGTTTTCTTATGATTTTAAACTAATTGTCACAGAATTTATACATTTTACTAATGTATATATAAAAAAGGTTTGTTATTAGATTAAAGATTCAGTTTAAACTGAATCAATTTAATTATTTCAAAAAATATTAAACACGACAATGACTGAATTCTAATAAATAATAGTAAAAAAAAAACTAAATTTTTTATTAAAGTAGATTCCTTACAGAACTTCTTTTGAACGTTAATAAAGAACGTGACGTCATATTTTGAAAATGTTCTTTAGTTTCCAAGAAAATAATAATAGCTATAATAGTTATAGCAAATATTAAAAGCCTCAAGACATGACCTCTGATATCTTAGATAAAGACATAATTATTACTTGGAAAATTATTATATATAATATTAACAGCATTTCAAGGGATATCTACCGTACAAGCGAACCTCACGTGTATTTCCTATCGCATGTTATTTGTACTAATTATGTCCATGAATCAGTTCGCGTATTGTAAAGTAAAAAAACTGTATTTCTACTCATATGCATATATTCTACACATTTGAAGGTGGGAGAACTATAGTTCGACCGGAGAGATACCACCGTTGCCCTCATAATCTGCCGTAAAGCATTGCTTGTGTTTCGGTTGGAGAGGTGTGGTTGCCGGTGAAGCGAGGCGATGAAACTAACTTTTTAAATATGACATTGTACTGTTCCAGGTCTATTAATATCGCGACAATTCATCTAAAAGTATTGCAAGTTTTCAAACGGAACTACACGAAATGTTCACCTAAAAAAATGGAAAACAGTTATAAATATAATGTAACGTAACATAATGTAATTATATTGTAATGTAACTGTAATGTAATGCAACTGTAATGTAACTGTATGTCACACTGCCGTCGTAAATGGGCGATATATGAAGCCTACATAATAGTACCAAGGCCACATAACATCGATGTAATCGCCGCCCAACAGCGTTCCCGGGGTCAGCCATTGAACCCAACGTTATCACGTCGTCTCTCGTGAATTGTTTATGCATCAATTTTCGATAATGTTATCCGTATCTCGAGTGGACTATTTCGGATCCACGTCGTTACTGCCTTTTGAGTTTTAAATAAATAAATAAATAAATATGTCTACGCTTTCGTTTGCGAGTGTTTTTAAGTTAAAGAAAACGAGCACGAATACTTGATGTTAAGTAGTCACTGCAGCCCGTGGACATCAACATCTGACGTCAACCAGGATCGAAATTCTATAAACATTTTGTACATAAATACGTTGTTAATCCCAAGATCGCTTTGCTTGTAATTGTACATCATAGTCACATCTCTGACCAAAACACAAGAATTGCTTCCCAACGGATTGTGAGGGCATTGCTCATGAACTTAGCTCGGTAGGTATCCCTACTGGGCTGAGTTTACAACTAATGCCTAAATTTTAAGACGTATACTCAAAAATCGGAGCTTGGTTATTACCGCAAACTAAAATAATGATGTTGCCATGTCGAATTAAGTTTCCGAAATTTCAAAATGAAACGATTCGTTGATAGCTAGCTAGAAGTTTGTAAAATTTAAAAAGATTTACTTATAACTACTTTTAATCTATAAATTGCAATCTAGATCCATTAAATATACGAACTGAAATTGTATAAATATATAAACAAATATAATAAATAACTGCATGGAAAAATGCATTTATGATTTTATATCGACCTTAGAAGACCAAGGAAGGTTATTAATTACTCGGAATGTTTTTTTAGATGATTGTTTACTTCGTGAACCGGATTGAACCGATATTGATGATTCTTTTTTTATTCAAAATGGCGCATTTCCTTTACGGTCCCGTTTAATACTAAAATAAAGGAATCCATAACAAAAACTTCATTTTTTATATATTTATTTTAATTTCTTTTTTTAAGTACATATTTTAAATGATGTATTGTGACGTAGTTTATTTCAGACAACTAAGCCTATATTTCGTAGGCAAAGCCGCAGGTAAACGCTAGTGTGAACATGCAACAGAACAGTTACGTCGTTTGCCGAGTATTGGTGCGAGAGTTTCCAGGCTCCATGTATCAAATATAGGATTGAACGATAAGCCTGTGGTCAAAGGTACACAGGTGAAAGTCAGTAGTAACTGTATGTTGTTGATCTGATAGGACAAAGTATCTGCAGAACATCTGTAGTTATAGTACCTTTACAGTTTTCCTTCATAATCTACAGTGAAACAACTCTTGTTTAGATGTAAGTACGGTCGTCGGCTGCGAGTGAGGCGTTCGTCTTATTCCTCAGAAGTAGCAAATCATGAAAGAGAATAACCATGAAAGTTTTTACATAGTAAAATAATAACATAAATAGTGTGTCCTGTGTAACATTGGAAATATGGTCACTACGCATTCGATACATGTAAGGTACCTTTATATACAACTAGCGACTCAGCCCAGCATCGCTCGGGTATGGACTCGGCTCGGGCTCGCAATTTATAAAAAAAACTTAACTTATTATGCACCAAAACTTTCCTCAGGGATCACTTTATCTGTTGATAAATACTAAGACAAAATCCGTCCAGTGCTTTTTGAGATTATCGCGAACAGACAGTCAAACAGACGCGACGGGGGACTTTGTTTTATGATATATAGAGATCTGATAACATTAAGTACCCGTTACATAGTAAAAAATAACATATAGATTGTGTACTGTGTAACATTGGAAATGTGTTCACCACGCATTCGATACGTGTAATGTTACCTCTATAGGTAATTGCAGTGTAAATTTATTACGCATCTCCCAAAGGGTCGAGGTTTAATGACATTCGGTTTCGGATTATTAGCGAGGTGTGGACGATGGTGTAAATGCGATGATATGTAAATTTCCGAATAAAATTAAATGGATATTTATTTGTATGAGCGTGGTTACAAGGTGTTGGATAGTTTTTATTTTATTACCGTTGATTTTAAATTAATATAATTGCGGAGTTTATAATTTTTTACTAAGTGTGGGGTACTTAACTTAGTAGAAGGGGGAGAACTATAGTTCGACCGGGGAGGTATCACCGCCGCTCTCATAGTCCGTCGTAAAGTATTTCTTGTGTTTCGTTTGCAGAGGTGCGGTTGCCGGCTACACTTTGAGTCGAGGCGACCATGTTAGTCCTCAGGAGTAGTGAAAGTGGGAGAACTATAGTTCGATTGGGGGGAACCACGGCTACCCTAATAATCCACCGTAAAGCATTACTTGTGTTTCGGTTGGGCAGTTGCTGGGTACACTTTGAAGCGAGGCAACCATCTTAGTCCTCAGGTGTAGGAACGCATCTACATTCGAGCTCAAATGTGATTTCGATCGCGCTTGTACGTGGATGTCTATGTGCTGCGACTATTTAAAGTGAGGTGGTTTGCATGCTCGTTTGCTACTCTTCTCACATACTTAAAGGGTAAAATAGAGTTACATGATTCATTTATAAAATCAAGCAAAATCTGGTAAACAATATACGTCTGGGCGTACCTACTTATACATTACGAAAAATTTTAACAAGCGACGAGCAGAGCGAATTTTTGCTAATTAAAAGATCTACAAACAACGCTTGTTAGGTTTCCGTAGATACGTTTCAGTCTTATGATCATATTTGTACAGTACTGAACGCGCAAACAGGAACATGGGCGAAATAAATATTTATTAATTATGAATATGCATAGTCAGGTACAGTAGCATGGATTTAATTACCAGATTAAATAAGTCGTAATCCGCCGTAAAGCATTACTTGTGTTTCATCAAGCAAATTTATAAAATAAGTAGAAAATTGATACAAAATTTCATATTCCGCGTGCCAAAAAAATAGTCCCACGTTATGATCAACACCGTCGGTGACGAGACGGCTGATTCATATTTCGCGCAAAGAATTACGATTGCTATTCAACGCGGGAATGCAGGCGGTGTTCTTGGAACAATCCCGCATGGGCACGAACTTCCATTAAATTGTTAATGTTAGGCTTTTATAATAATTAATTTAAGATTTCCATTATTGTAAATATGTATTTTTTAATTTAGACAACAATCTATAATAAATAATAACGGATAGAGTGATTCCTGAGGAAGTTTCTGGTGCATTACATTAAGATTTTTTGTATGTTGGACTAGAAATAAATAGTTCATTAATATATAAAAGTAAAAAAAAACTATTACACGAGCGAAGCTGGGGTGGATCGCTTGTTGTTTCTATATTATGGGTACTCGTACGATTACGATACGATACGATTAACGCTTTGATATTGCCGATATTTCTAATCAGTTGTACGGCTCGTGGTCACGGCTAAACTGCGATGACGGAGGGAAACTCTTTTAAAAAAATACGTTAATCGTGAGAGAGCGATATATAGTAAAATTATATAGGTTCGTTTTTAAGTCATGTTGTTATAGCGGCTTTAAAATGGCTTTTTTATATGAGAAGAGTAGCAAACGAGCATGCAAACTACATGATATTAAGTAGTCGCAGCCAATAGACATCCACGTACATCCACAAACACGACCGAAATCCTGGCTGAGCTTGAACGTAGATGCGTTGTTACTCCTGAGGACTAAGATATTCGCCTCGCTTCAAAGTGTAGCCGGCAACCGCACCTCAACAACCGAAACACAAGTAATGCTTTACGACGGATTATGAGGGCGATGGTGGTATGTCGCCGGTCGAACTATCAAACCACTTTATTTTCAAAGCCACCTTCAATGGCTATTTTTAACTTTTGTGTATTTTTCTCGAGTCTACTAATTACTATTTGTGTCCGTCCTTTTAAATAAATCTTTAGAAACAATGCACAGATTAACAAAAGCTATGAGGATTAGCAAAATTATCTTATTTACAAATCTCATTCGATTTGGAGATACCGTTATATTATTTTTGTATGAAGTCTATTGTGTTGCTGTAAAAAGTTTTAAGGCTCTGTTTTAGTACATTTCTGTGTATTATTTTAAATATACTCGTTGCTGCCCGCGACTATTTTCACAGGGGGATTAATTTTCGGGGTTTTCTAGATTTTTAATAGCAAAAATTTGTCATGTACTCAGTACCGTACCCGTAAGTTTCAAATTAACGTAACTGTTTTCTTTCGAGACCTATCGAAATTAAACATATACTGAATGTTAGGTGACCGTGTAACTTACCGTCATATATTGGTAAAGATCGCACCGAGATCGATTTAGCCGTTTCTGAGAATAACTTGCACAAAAACACAGCCAAGCAGAGCAAAATTACAACACCTAGTAATTTAAGCTTTATTGCGTTAATATAGCTTTTTTCATACGTCTTCCATGTACAGACAGCGATAATACACACACGCACACACACAACTCTCATACCTCTCTCTCTCTCTCTCTCTCTCTCTCTTACACACACACACACACACACACACACACACACACACACACACACACGCACGCACGCACGCTAACACGCACGCACTGTGTGTGTTGTGAATTGATAAAGGGACAAAACATAAGATCACAGTCTATTAATGCAGTATTTTCTTCTGTTAGCAAATAATCGCGTTTCCATCGCAATTTAATAGCCGCAGCATATTTTTATCTCGTTCGGTTTATATCTATGACTGTGACATAATCTATGTTTCACAGCATCGCAGCCAATTGAGCGCGAACGAGATAAGATATCCTGTCAGAGGACAACTGCCCACGCGGTGGTAATTCGACGAATGTTCCGATCGACCTATCGTAACTCCATAGCGAGAGTGTTAAAGTCTACAAGCCAGGTGCGAGTATCAAAATCAAAGCATTTTTTAAATTCAAAATAGATTCTTTATATAACGTTTTGAACATCAATAAACTACCAGCGATTCTTAATATGGTTCATTTTGGAAACGCAACAAAAGAAACTTCGGTTTGGAGTTCCAGAACGTTTCCATTTTTTTTAATGTAATTTACAAATAATAACTTAAAATAATGGAGCAAGTGGAGCTGGAGTCGTCTCAAACCATATAAGTTTATGGTTTAAGTTCTCGTTGGTTTTCTAACAGGTCGTTTTTTGCAGTGGTTGTTAATAACCGAATTAAACCTATTTTTTGATAGATTATCGACAATTTCTTCCGGGGGATAACTTGTAAAATACTTCAGAGAGTATCATGAAGTTTCCCTACTTCCCTACTTACGTCCAGGAGGGTTCGTGAAGCCTCCCTGAAGCATTTTATAAGTTATTGCTTAAAAGAAGTTGATCATGGAAATCAGTTCCTCGCTCACGGCCTAACATTAATGCTCGATTCGATCAAAATGACCATAGCGGGCGTGTTGTTAGAATTGCTTCCTCGTTTACAAGCCTTCGCCTTTGTTACGCCAAGACGTTCTCGAACAATGGTGAGACGTGGCACTGTTTACAGCGACTCCTCGTTCCAGCACAGATGCAGTATCTATATAATCCCTGCGCCGTGTTTATGTTTTCATAACAGTTTTTGTTATAAAAAATCTGCTTATTCTTTTCCGCGTTGAATGTTATTAATAACATCATTATGTTACATTACGGGTACTCGCGATTAACGTTTTTTATTTGCCGATATTTCGAACCAGTTGCATGGCTCGTGGTCACGGCGAAACTGCGGTGGCAGGGGGGAGACTGTTGACAGGTGTAAATTGTAGATTAATCTATCTACCTTGCGTCTAGTTTGTTTTTCTTTTTCGTGACCACGAGCCATGCAACTGGTTCGAAATATCGGCAATTAAAAAGCGTTAATCGGGAGTACTCGTTATATAACATCTATAAATATTATAAAACAAAGTAACGTCTGTCTGTCAGTCTTGTCGTGATAAACTCAAAAAGTAATGGACGGATTTTCTCACAGTTTTCAACAACAGGTAGAGTGATTCCTGAGGAAAGTTTTAGTGCTTAATAAGATAAGTTTTTTTTGTAAATTTAGCGAGAAATTAAAGAATTTTTATTTAATACAAATAAAATAAAACTTAATTAAAGATCTTAATTTCTTAAATGCATAGGTTGTTTCACGATTTTAGAATTATGTAAAATAAACGCGGACGAAGTCGCGGGCACTGATAATAATGTATAAATTCCGCGATAATATTAGTTTATAATCGTATATTGATAACATCGACTAGCAATTCTAAAGCCAGTACTGGAGTCCTACATTTGACATTGTTATATTCGCATTCATGATCAATTTTATTAATTTCGTACAAATTTTTGTATTCAAAACTGTTTAGATTTTACGTACTGCGAAATGTGATACCCGTGTAAAAATGCGTTAAAAATTAGGGAGAGAGCAATAAAACATATTAATTAAGTGGGATAATTTGTATGTAAATTTTCAATTACACGAACTTGATTAGTGCTGATAGAGTATTATTAATGAACAATTTTATTTGATAAAAGTTATTCAGCGCTTGATTTCTTTATGATGTAGTAGCCTGTTTAAATTTTGATGTATAGCTAAAAAGCAATTTAATTTAATTAAACATTGATATATAATTTTTAATTAATTTCAGGTATTCACTTCAAGTTGTTTTAACATACTTGAATGGTTGGAGAACTATAGTTCGATCGGGGAGGTACCACCACCGCCCTCATAATCCGCCGTAAAGCATTACTTGTGTTTCATTTGAAGAGGTGCGGTTGCCGGATTTGAAGCGAGGCGACCATCTTAGCCCTCAGGAGTACCAACGTATCGACGTTCGAGCTCGGATAAAATTTCGGTCGTTTGTGTTTGTACATGGATGTCTATGTGCTGCGTCTACTTAACATCAGGTGATTTGCAAGCTCGGTTTGCTACTCTTATCACATAAAAAAATTACGAAAGCTGTAAATGACATGAGATACTATTTGTAGATTATTGTTAGGCGTAAACAATTGTCACTGATATTAGGGGGCACATGAGACACGTGCAACAGATAACGGTATTCGACCTTTAAACCCTTCGCAAATCACAATAGGTCCGTTCCAATTACGCTTCTTAGTTTGCCCTTGCATTGCTGCAACAGAAATTGTTTGGTCGTGGCGGGGATCACGCGGGCGGGGGTGGGGGCGGGGGGCGGGGGGGGGGGGGGGGGGGGAAAAAACGGCCGTATCGATCCGCCTCCGCGCCGTCTATACTCGACACGCACGCCTCCGCCGTTCTATGAGAGCCTGGTACTTTTGCTTTCAAGCACGCTGCCATTGCCGAGCCGGTGCGTGCGTACGTGCGCTCGTATCTCCTCTTTATGGATTCCGCGTGATATTTGTTAATTGGGATCATCAAAGGAATGATGCATGAAAGATTATCCCATTTCTTAATACATTTATCCTATACTAGAGACCCGGCTCAGCTTTGCTCAGGTAATAGAGTTTATATTTACGTATACTATTTTTCTTTCATACATGCATCCAGTCATCACCGAGTTGCAAAAACTAACAATTAGAAACATCTTTTTCTATTGGCGACTGAATTACTATATCGAAATTAACTATTTAATTTGTCTTCCAATTTACAAAAAAAAACTTAACTTATTATGCACTAAAACCTTAATCAGGAATCGCTCTACCTGATTTTGAAAAGTGCGAGAAAATCCGTCCATTATTTTTTGAGCTTATCACGAACATACAGACAGACAGACGCGATGGGAGACTTTGTTTTATAATATTTAGAGATACTTTTCTATTCATTAACTATAGAGGCGTGCTCTGTCAGTTACAATGTGGCATTTTTTAGGTAATAAATTAGTGTGCGTACGTGCGTAGCTAAGTTCCTACGTGCATCCGATATTCATTGAGTCGAATTAAGTGGTATTTTACATTTCAATCTGCTTTGGTCTTAGCTTGTTCCTGCGTTTTAAACCTACTACCATGACCCTGATGTTAGTACGCTTTATTATTTATGAGTGCCTTATACTCATTGCTCTACTTATTATATAAAATTAAACATTTCCTGTTCGTCTATTCTGTTGTGTTTGTTTAATACGAAAGTTGATTTTTAACCTCAAATTTTGTATGCAGGATTATTTGCTGTGTTATCATGCTATATTATTATCTTGGAACTGGGCAATGACCAAAAATAATAATAGTTTAGATAACGGTTTTAGACCAATATTTTTCAGTTTTAGCAACCGTCGAAGCTCACATTTCTAATTTTATATATTTGTAAACTGTTTGTAGCTTATTTAAGTTTAAAAACAATAAAAGTATGTCAAAATACCGATCAAATTTTGTACATTCCAAGATCTGGGGTAATTATGCTAATCGCAAATACAAATGGCCCATCAAAATTCAAGCCAACAACATAACTAACATAGCGAGTTTAGTATGCAGTATGGCATCATATCGCCGTCGGTCAATAATTAATTTATCCTAATAGCCCAATTCGGACTAGATCCCGTTAAACAAGCACTAAGTTACACGTATGTAGTGTTAGCCGTACGAGATTAGAATCTCGATAAGTGTTCGTATCAATTACATACGCGGAGGGCGACCTGATCGGTCGGTCTCCGGGGACTGCGAATTGAGAGATTTTGGAGCTAAGCGCGCAGTTATTGGAAATTCTAAAGAGATTGGAGCGACATGACAAGATAAAGGTTGAAGTTAATAACTATTTTCTGAATGAAGTTTATCTCACGTACAATAGTTTGCAGCTGAGCGCGCATTTATGGGGAAGTCTAAAGAGATTGGAGCGACATGACAATATAACTGTTGAAGTTAATAACCTGTCTCTGAATGAAGTATATCTGACTCATCGCGTAAATTCGCATATAAATAGGATTAGAGTATCTTTCACATGTCGCTACTTAAAAACAAAAGGGCCACAAATCAAAAATATTCAAAATCCTTTTTATTGTACAAATTCAAATGTTGTCGGTCACATATCCGAATCAATCATTAAAAGCAGAATAAAAATATCTTTCTAACAGTGTATAACACCTATGTATCAGTTTTAAAATTACAGAGCAATTATACACGAACTGATTTTGAAAACTTTAAATGGCTCTCCTGTAAAATTAGGTCTATTCGCGTTGTGGCCCTTTTGTTTTGAAGT
>DWON01000619.1:0-30886 GCA_018251015.1 Phocides pigmalion okeechobee
GACAAGACAAGACAGGTTATTAAAATATCGTAAATCATTAAAATAAAGTGAAAGGAATAACAACTTTAAAGTTGGAAGAGAGTGGAAGGAAATAGAACGTAGAATTCAAACGTAAAGACAAAGACAGCAGAATTATTAAGTAATTAAAATGTAAGAAGACTCTTTGTGATGGTAAAACGGAAGCACGGAATCACGGAAGTAACCTGTTCGAGGGCTAGATGTTAAACCATCGAATTGCTATCAGTTGGTCGGATAGCGAAATCCGAAACATTTTATTCCCTTAGTCGCCTCCTACGACATGCACGGGATGAGTTGCAGCCGATACATTCTACCCCAGACCGGCATGGGTCATCGAAATAATGAATCAAAACGCAAATCAATGACTTTATCAGTAATTCGGAAGGGCTATTCGATAATCTAAAAACTAACATGTACTAAATACCTTGTCACACTACATACTAATTTCAACATGTAAGTACTAACACACACTAAACACTACACCACGGTGAAGATTAACTTCATCCAAACGTGGATTGCTTATTTCATAAAAAGACGTCGCAGTAATTCTCGCTTATATATCTAACTACGATTAACACCTACTTTCCTCTGTAAAAATATTCATCTACATTTGCTATAAGAGAACACCTTAAAACTAATAAAACACCAGATTTCTGTATCAAATATTACAGTGTCTAATACGAGTATTCGTATTCCTACATCTTATTGATACAATCCACTCAATACATCCAACTCAATCAAGTAAAACATTGGAAGAAATAATGTATTTTAGAAAAATGGAAACGGGAAAATTATCAAAGAAAATATCGGAAGAAGAGAAATATGTTTCCATTTTAATTAAACAGACAAATTAGTTAAATAAACATTAAAGTTTAATGACAGTGTAAAACAAATAATTTAAATGATCAAAATATTGTATGAGTATTTGTAGCTTTTTGTGGCGTTTTTCCTCGTTGTTTATTGTTTCAATAAAACTATGATAATTGCCTCATGTGTAAGTAAAGTGGAAATTACAATTTCCATCGAAACACAATTATTGCTTCACACAAGACTATGCCACCGACATACTGTCTCCAGTGTGGTCAACTTTACCTTCTCGGTTAAATTGTAAAAGCTACAACCATAGTTACAACCCATGATATACAATACACAAGTTGACCTCAAGGACATCCAATATTCCTTGAAATTGACAACGGCCATTACTGAAGAAGATGAAAACAATTCCAATAAGCTACTTGAATTGAGTAGAATGAACCGACTGTATAGTTTTTTATATCAATAAGTCAATTGGAAACCTTCGACTTAACAAATCTATAACATGTGTAACTGTTAACAATCTTAAGAATTAAGTAACTTAGTCCTATTCCACGGTGAAGCTTAACTTCTTTCCAATCATGGAATACTAATATTAAATGAATTTGATGCAGAGTTATATACTTAAAACTAACCTAAAAATTATAGATTCTCTTAATGTTTAATACCATTCGAGTCATTTACAACGAATCTTATGCCTTTAATCAATGTAATGTATTGTATTTTTTCACCATATTCCAGGAAATGACATTATAGTCATTATAGTATATTACGTTCACGATCTGAATACATTCGGATCGTGTGGTGAATACGAAAAGAAAACCATTGTAGTTTTAACAGGTATATAAGTATTTAGCTGACATCTTGTTATATCACAAGAAATAAGTTGATTCAGCGTAGCTACTTTTTAACAAGAAAATATTGCATTCGCCCATAACTTATGTAGATAGACGGAAGAAACGAGGCATTTAATTTATGAAGTTGCCTGTTGATAAGTCACGTTAAAAGTGGTCGAGACGGTGATTTTGGAAATACGACTATAAAACACGACTTGTGTCTTAAAAACATATCGTTTGATTCTAAATTCGATCTAACTTTTCGTAGTTCCATTAACTAAACTAAATAACAAAAGTTATATTGTTGTCCGTAAATGGACGAAAAAATCGCTTATCAAGATGCATTTAAATCACGCGCGGACCACCTGTATTTTTACTTAACTATACTTATATTAACTCTATGGAAAATACGAACCATATGAAGTCATTTAAGTAGATCATTTTGACTTAAGCCTACGAAACACCATCAAAATTTAAACAAACAGTTACAATAAAACTAACGGAACAAACAATGATGTAACAACTGTAACATTTAACTATTAATATATAACAATCGTTACAAAAACGTAATTGTACTAACCATCACATTATGATTATCAAAAGATTTCGCGAAAGACTGAGTTGATGTTATCTGGAATTCTTGGAGCTGTTACAGATAAGCGCCGGAATCAGAAACTATTTATTGTCATCATTACGGGCGTAATATAGTCAGTTAGCTATAACGACTTATATGTGTTGACTTGTGTTGTGATGGTTAGCGAGTGGCAAAGAAATTCTGTTAATTTGATACAAATTAGCATTTCAAGGCAAATATGCCATTGAAGAAACAATAATTGGAAGTCACAATGCGTTGCCACTTTGAAGAGTAAGTCGACATGCCTCACGTAGATGTCGGCTGGCAATTAAATACTTTTTGCCATATATCAGCAATTCCTTCTTGCTGTATGAATAAGTCGAGTAATATCAATTTGCCAGATGAATTGGCACGCCGCTTTTTAAATTACTATTCATTTGTCAAGATTGTCATTCATTTTGCTTCTCTCAATAGATCTCGCCTGACCTTAAGTGGTCTTTGCTACCAATCATCTAAAACACCACACAGACTACTACCCGATTTGGTAGTAACTCAATCAGCTTGTGATAGTACATCACTGAAAAAAGTTGTACTATCTAATAGCATAACAGTCCATTGTCTGACATAATCGCCAATTACGTCATGTGATTTTGTCTTGGCATATTTTTGTCCGCTATCAATAGCCAATGTGAGAACAAGGCTCTGTATGATTTTCATTTATCAAAGTTAATATTCGTATATAACCTTCTTGAGTAAAATAAAACTACGATTAGGCAATAGGTATTATTAAGTTCTTATTGACTTAACCTAACCTAAGCCTAATCCTAATCTTATTTACTAACTTAACCTAGCCTTATTTCTAACAATTGCTTATCTGTACTTACATCTAATCCAACATTTCATCTTTATAAAGTAACTATTTTTGTTTTTTATTTTTTGCTATTTTTTTTAGTGTTTTTACTATTTTACGGTTTTTTTTTATAATTTTGCTTATTTTTTTTTAATATTGTTATAAAAAATTTTCAAATTTAACAATTTACCTTTTTAATCACTCATGTTTTTTTCACTTCATTTCGTATATTGAACATTTCAGAACGACGTCGGTGTTATCCTGGCTTAACCGATACAAAATTTAAACTATAATAACGATTAAGTTTTGTTTCGGCTTAAAGTTAAACCCGCATCCTGACAGCGAAAAACACCTTCTCCAGATATTTCTAAAACAATTTACTTACATCGCAGCGGGACCAGGACTATACAAGGTAACGTCAGACCAAGCGGTTGACAGAAACGCAAAAATCGCCAGAGCCTCGTTAGTCTATCAGCGGGGTGTATGTACCACGTGCAGGTGAGGTTGACTTGATAAGATCTTCTATCCATTACACCCCATTGACCATAGGCACAGACGGGTCAAAATTTGCAACGTGTTTAATTGCCAGTAGTTGTTAATACACGGAATCGCAATTGCGAGGAAACCACGACCAGTGCAACCTGACAATTGCACACTGGATGTTAATCGGTCAATTGCACAGACGGACCTTGCTTAGTATTTTGTACTAGATGTTCTCTGATCATCCTACGCTACAAACGTATCGCGTGGAGTTGAAAGACATTTCTGGTGAAACAACTTTAGCGCTCGCTTCTTCGCTGAAGCTCCTTCAACAGGCGTAAGGCTCGTCACTTCCTTACGTTATCCTAACAAATATCGCATTGTTGTTCACATGTAGTAACATGTCCACTATAAGGCAGACCCTCAAAAGTTCTTGACTAAAAAGGTAAATGCTCTTACTATTTCCCCCTTAACACTTGTGGTATCTGGTAGAGACAGACGATATATAGTACGGCGTCAAAGTCTAGAGACCCTTATCTCTACGTAAACTCAGTTCTGTTGAGGTGTTCCGAGATGTTACTACTCTACATGTGTATAATGTGGTAGAGAAATACAATAGCTGTTCTGAATGTAGAGTATTGGACTTCATATATCTCTCATTGTACATGGCTGAGTTTACTTCCAGCTCCGTGTGTCGTTGCACTAAGATGTTACTATCCTACACAAAAATAATGTAGACGCAAAAGGTGTTGCAAGCGTGTGGAGCTGCAGACTGTAGGTCTTTGACAGTCGAGGTGTTTAAAAATATTTTTGTGTGGAATTTGCTCTAAGATGTTATTAGAATGTGGAAGACAAATACAATAGCCATTCTTATCACACGGAGCGTAAATTTCTGCAGGTCTTTGACAGCCGAGATGAATTTCAGAATAGTTTTATCGGTTTGTGTTTGAACTATTTAGCTATTAAAACCTGCTTGTGAAGTGAAAGATCAGAACAAAGTTGCATTATACCAGCTAAGCCCATAAGACCTGCGTCAAGAATTTACAACATATTTAAGTTTATCCTGGGTTATGTCAGACCCAGTGGCCCTATTAGCCCACGGCACGCCAGAGCCTCGTTCACTATTCGGATCAGAACACCGGTGCACGCGAGGTTAGCTTCAACTCAACAGTAACCATATGAGTCATGGACGCGTGGAAGACCTTGGTGTCAAAGGAGCCGAAAAACATCAGACGCAGACCAAGTGTCTGACGCCAATCGTCACACTTCGACGTTTTGTGGACATTTTACTCAATGCAATAAAAATATTTGTAAACATGAACAAGGCAAATAAACTCTGTGTATACTTAACACTATAAAGCTGACATAGCTTGTAGTTCGTAACGAGCCAACACCCAAACATCCAAAGACAGGAAGACCCAAGTAACGAAGACATATTGGAGTTCAACAATAAGAAAAGACAACACAACTACAAGAATATAACAAGGAAGATATATGTAACGTAAGTATAAATAACGGTATAATATTCCTAAGCTAAATCGCCTTTGCCTTGCTTTGTTACTTTACATGTAAAATATATTTTTTAATGTTGGAGAAGTAGCAACTGGTGTACAGGCCATCTGATGTTAAACGGTCTCTGCAGCTGTGATCTACGTCCAACCTCAAACAGGCTATGTCCCGCCTGACGTCGTACAGAGATGCGTCGCTACTCCTGAGGACTGAGATGGTCGCCTCGTTTTTAAGTGTAGCCGGCAACCGCACCTCTCCAGCTGAAACACAACAGCTGCTTTACGGCGGATTATGAGGGCGGCGGTGGTACTTCCCCGGTCGAACTTTTGTTCTACCACCTTGCAATATTATAATATATTTTTCATATCAAATAACAAAGCAAGGCGAAGAGTGAGCGGCCCCACCCCGCCGCTTACGGTGGGCTCCAACCATATATTGAACCCTCCCCGCCAGCTTAGTATTTGATGGTAAGACATTCTTTTTCTAATGTAGATGTGATTATTAGAATTTCTATAACTGCACACTAATTTGATCGTCGCGATATTTATTATTGAGACATGTGACGATCACACTCAGTGGTTTTGATTGATGTTTCCGGAAGAATTGTGACGCAGATTATGTAAGTATACTATTATGGATATAAAGATCGACGATGATTAAATTGATCTCATTGTTTGTTCACCCCTTATAACGATAAAGAAGACATTGATTTTGGGTATAATCCAACTAAACGAGAATTGGAAAGACAAAAAGATTTTAAACACTTCCCTCCTGGATGTTTCAGTTGGCCATAAGGCAACCTTCCCAATACAGTAATACATGACTGACAGGTTTAATGATGGAATTGCTGTCTTGGTTGTTAACAAGCTTGATAGATGACGTGAATCATGCTTTGAACGGAAGTCGTCGTCATTACTATTGGAAATAGGCTCCCAAAGGCAAATCACCTTCACCTTACTACCCACCAATCCCAGAAGATGACTGCCTAGACCCTAACTTACTAATCCTAACGGCCCAATCTCGGAGGTAGATGTTACAGTTGTGGTTAAAATGCGGGAAGAACATAATTTCAATTGACCGAAAGTAACTATTTTTGGATTTTTCATTTTTTTATTTGAGTTTTTTTTATCCATTTTCGCTTTTAGGGTTTTTTTGATTATTTTTAAATTTTGAGTTTTTTTTGTGAGTTAATTTTGTGTTTTAAATTTTTTTTCGAACATTTTTCTAATTTTGTTTTTTTTTTTTTATCGTGGCCGCCTCATTTTACGTTGTTTTTTTTCAAATTTCAACAACTTGCTTTATGTTAAAAAAATATACATTTCACCTAACACAATAGAATACATTAACAGTTACCGTATATATTTACTTAAGCCTAAAAATAAGCACGAAATCATCGAAACTGGAACAAAATTAAACATGGAACGAAAATCTACCTTCACCTACGCACGAACTGAAAAAACATCAAAACATTCCGCGAAATGAAACAACCTCTATTCGCAAGTTGGGTACTCCAACCATTTGTTGCAATAGAACCGACATATCCTGATGAAACAAATCGAAACGTGACATCAGTCGCCCACTATCAACGAGATGCCGAGAGACGGGCGATAGCGTCAAGAACGAAATACTGGATTATGTAACGGCTGATCAGATGAGTGTTTAGCGATGAAATAGTGCTATTTAACTTCAGATTTTACGTTGTTTCTGTCTAGGTCGATTCAACTAGGGTAAATGCTGTCCGCTTACTCACTTTTAGCTACTGCTTTTCCTCAAGTTACCTAGTTTCGCACTTACCAACTAAATCATCTAGGCTATTGCTAATAAAATACTCAATCTCTAACACTAACTTACATTGTAACATTATAAAAATATATATCCGGTACTATTGAATTAGAATTTAACGCAGTATTACCATGGATCTACTTAAGCATATGCAGGAAGACCTTATTCAGAACAAACAGGTGGTAGCTGTTCGCATTCAAAGATTTTTATATTAAGGCAGATTTTACAACTTATTGATTATCGTGTGTTTGTGGGAGGCCATTGGAACAAACGGGCCTTTGCGCCCTGGATGGGCTTGTCGCGAGAACTTCGAACGACAAAGGGTGCAGACTGATTGCGCTAATTGAACCGTAACAGTAACCGATTACTGGAACGGTCCAACAGCGGGCGGTGGGGTCGTCACATTCCTACGCCGGAGCAACCGTCATTCCTGGTAGATCCTACATGGTAAGAAAAACTTAACACCTAACTAACGAGCGAGGATCATAACAATCTCTCGCTAAGGCAGCTTGCTGTAACAGTGGGTTGGTGAAAGACCGTTCACGTTATTAAGATCAACACGCACAAGGCTCCAAAAATTACGACCAGGGATATTAAATTGCGAGTATCACCTTATTCCTAAGAACTTACTTCGTTATCGTTTTGCTCGCTTTCATGCACTTTAGTTGAACTTTCCTCCGACTAACGATTTAGGATACATGGGAATATATTAAAAATATAGGACGACTCACTTAAGACTTCACCAACCCATAAACACCTGTTCTTATAATCTAAAATTAACCTATTGTTTGCGGTCAAATCAAATCCATCGTTCTACATTGAAACCGTTACAACTTCAATGCACAAATGTGAAATACAAAAGAAAATGCCTTCCTGGATGTTGGGATTGTGAAAGGAGAATTTAATGTATGCAGATTTTAGTAACAATTCACTGTGCCCCAGTAATAATGATATTACCGATAACGTCAAGACAGCAGTGTTAAAATGTCCTATAGATACTGTGACATTATTTAAGAATGTTAGCATTACTTGTATCTGCTAGGATTTAGGTTACGACTCTTAGGGTATAGGATTTGATGGGTACTAAGGTGATGTAAGACTAAAACAGATGTATATGAATATAACGTGTGACAATAATAACAATAACAAATAAACAAATTGTCTAAATATGACCTAAGGAGCTCATAAGGTATTAAGAGCTCTCAGTGTGCACATAAGTGCTGGCTATCATACCTCATGAACCGTAACAGTGCAAGCACCGTATCGGTGTCACTATGAAGGTATGGCGGTGGTACTTCCCCAGACGAACCCGTGCACAAGGTTCTGCCACCTTGATAATTTTTGAATGCTTAAGATGATGTATAATGTATTATGAAAAATAAATGTGAATTTGATGAATGAAGAGTTTTGATGAAGATGAATCGAATTGACGAACATGAAGTTGCAAACAATATCAATGTATTTAAGTACTTATACTATTTAACCATAGAATAGCAAGGAGAATATTAATCATAGGCAGCATCATGTCTTAATCTATATTAAGTAGATTTGTTCTAGTCATATTTCTTATAATTAATTTAGATTTGTTATGCGTGCGTGTTTAGTATGCCATATAGTTAGTAAGGTTTGTAGCAAACGAGCATGCAGTCGGCAGTTGATGTTATGTTTCAGTCCATTAACATCTATTAACAATCTCAGAAACCGCCGAAGCTGTTGAGGTTCTTGATAGACACTTGCCATCTGAAGGTTAAGATGAAGCATGCAACACTCCAAGGAAAATTAAACTAATGTAACGAGAATTGTTAGACCGGAACTATTAAAAACGCAACACAATTAAATTTGATCGTTTAAACTAAATTATGAGATCAACTTATAATTTTATGAGAAGACTGACTTATTTTATACAAACTAAAGATCACATCAGATCTGAAGCAATTCTTAAAACTAACACGATTATAATGAATTTAATTCTAGACTTCGATGGACTTTTGATGGGGTTTCACAAGGTGTGGTATTGTTTACTGTATTTCTAACTTATTACTAGGGATTTTCCCAAGTCTAGTTTACTAGACTCTCTTATGATCAAGGGGTTGCTAAAAACTTTAAATGCTAGTCGCTGGAAATTGAACATAGCTTTTTAGTGGTAATCAGTTTTTCGTTATAGATGTTTAGGAAAATGAACAAGCTAATAATGAGCTAACACTAGCGATAAGAGACAAAGTGAATTTTAAAGTATTGCCTTTACAGAAGTCAATATGATTATTTTAGTATGATTTTAATTTTAAATTTTGGGTCTATTTACTGCTAATTCCATATTTTCGAATCGAAGGATTGTTAATTAATGTGATTATAAAGATATTTAGAGTTAAGTTACAAAGGGATATTTAGTTATGGCATTTGCATATTTCAGTAACCGTGTTAGTTTAAAGATTTGTAATAACTATAAGAGAAAATAAGTACTTGATTTAGAATTGAACGGAACAAGAGAAGAATGTTAAACCTATTCTTAAGACTTGTTATTGCAATATTGGGAAGACTGAAGATTTACTATTATTCACATTGGGTTCCTAATTTATATAAACGACAATTAAAATTAGCCGGAAGACTGGATTCTCCTTTCGTTATATTTGAACTGCCTTCGCTGGACGCAAAGATAGCTAAGTGCACATTGTGATTATTTATGATCTATATTTGTATAATATATCTTTTGTTTATTAAGGCAGTATTAATTTAACTCAATTACAAGCACGAATATATCTCGTTAGTACCACATGTATTATTTCGTTGGATTCAACAAGTTTGTTACCTAAAACTACACTATCACTACGAATATCATCAACCTTATCTAACTTACTTACTACTTAATATAGGTAAGTTTGTTCTTAAATCAACTGTGTCATTATGCCATTCTATGTACACGCGTATCGACCTGCGCGAAATGTCATATCACCGAACCTTACTTACTAAGATTATACTAATCACAATGCTTATATCCCAAATAGTTGTTGGTGAAAAAGTTTCACACGGGTTCACTAAATAACACAAGATCTACGTCACTAATCTAAATTAACCTAGTATTCTGCAATAGTTTTCAACTTATAAGCTAAAACCCAAAAGCGAAACAATTACGAGAAATAGCACGAAACAATGAAAGTGAGGAGAATGATGCCGGTCTCACACATTTGCCAAACAATATCCAACGCCCACAAGCGCAGACGATTACAGTATATATGTATATTGTAACTGTGCTGTTGGATTGTTCTAACTTATCAGTTTGTAACCCATCTTATGTTCCAGTACTATCTACAGCTCCTTACAACAAAAACTCTGGTGTATACTCTACCATGTTAGCTGTTATTGTTTTGGTTATTTCTTCTAGAACTAACTGTCTGCGTATTTATGATAGTATCATATAGTATAGTGTTGATACTTAAGTTGACTTTATCACGTGTTTAACTTTCTGTTATTTGCGCTACCTTGAATATCGAGTGGCACAGTTATATTACGCGTACTGAAGATGAAACTGCTGTATTGGCTTGTATAAGTCTGCGAGCATTTATCGTTGATCTATTTCAGCGTTTCTGTCCACAGATTAAAGAAAACTTTAAGTTATGCTAGCAAATTTAATAAATTAACAACTTTTTGAGTATAACAATTTTGGGCTATCTAATAAGAATGTGTTATGTTGTTAGGATTTAATAAGAAGGAATTTTGAATTGTCAATTTTTTTTAAATAAAATTAGATTAACTTCAACGAAATAGCCAATACAGTTTTCACGTCTCCCAAGTTTGCTTCTCCGGAATACTTGTATATCAACCAAGTTTAGGTAAGCATTTGTGGACGAGGCATGTAGTGACAAGCGTGGAGCCAGCGCTATGCTATTATGCTTATATACCAAATAAGACAAAATAAGGTAGACAAGAGAGATCACACAAAGCTGAAGTTGTAAAAAGTGACAATCAACGAGGCCTGCTTCCAAATTCCATTCACCACTTCGTATTGAGATGGTATTCGGGTTTCATTGAAACATTCTGAATTGTAATGAGAGGTGCAGTCGGTGCAACCCGACCGCAACCTACCATCCCCACCCACCCAGCGGTTCCCAGGGCAGATGTTCGTCCCTTGGAGTACCTTGATGTTCACTGCCCCTCAAGATGAGGGGGTCGCGTCCTGCTCAGTACACAGGACTTAAGATGACCTGAATATACAATGATTACCCTACACAAATACTAACAGTTCGAGATTTTATAAACAATGATAGTTGCAGTTTAGTATCGCCATGACATTAATTGTTCTAAATTGTACTAAGCATGTCTGATAATACTAAACATTAAAGCTGCTAGTGGCGTGAAGATTTGATCAACATTTGAAAAGCATTTCAGCATTAAATTACGGAAGAGAAGTTCCAAATGTAGGAAGACAGTAGATTTGCTGTTTCCTCGTTCTTAATTATAAACAAAATCAACAGGAAGACAGAAGACATGGTTTCAAATAAAGATTATAACTTATTTCCGAACTATTGCTATTGCTATGGGTGTACTCTTAAATAACGAAGAGATAATTAATTTAAACGACGAAAGTTAAGATTAAATTTCGGCAAGCGACATGAAATAGATTTAAAGAGAAAAGACGACCAAAAATTGAAAGATAAGAAAAAATACAGTAGCTAAAGAATGAAAGATAAAAGACGACTTAATTAAATAGAGACAGAAGAAGAGAAAAAGATTGTGAAAGTTCCTTTAGCTCCATAACTATTACCTCAACCAACGAAATAAGAGTAAAGAATGCCGATTAACTGAAAACTCAACGGAAGGAATAAAGAACAAGCGTCAGAAAGATAAGATAAGATCAAGCTTTTTGAGATTAAGAATATCAAGATGATTGACGATTGAGGTAAAAAAAAACACAGCTGTAGTAGCAAAGTTTACATTAATAATATAACATATCCTAATCTAACATATTCTTAAATTTATAGTTCGTCGCTTATCGCCAACCGTTGTCATCATGACATTTCGGTGTTGCTACCTTACACTAATGCATTGCTATTCTTGCACTTTGAATACGCTATAAGCCGGTAAAGAAACGAATCCAAAATGGCGATTAATCATGACGTATTGCTTGAATGTTTGTTGCTGTTTGTACACAAATACTATAGGCAAAATACCGTGTTTAATTTATTCGTTAAGTGATTATAGTTAATCATTATTGATGGAAGAAATAAGAACTACGCTGTTGTTTAATTGTTCTTAAAACGTAGAAACTTCTTCAAGAAATTGCATACAGACTTTTAAATTATTGAAGTTTAATATGTAATAAAATGAAATATATTATCGGATTTTTGCTTGTTTATTTTTAACACACTTCTGACAAGGTTTCATCTAAGAAGGTTCTAAAGGTTCTAAGCAGGTTGTGGTATTCGTCTCCATTTTATCGTATGCAATAACATTTACTTTATTGCATTGTATTGTATTGTATTTACTGAGTGAACCAATTTTGATACAATTATCAACATACAAAAAATACAATTATTTTTTGACAAATTTTGTGTCAAATCAAGCACAAGACGCCATTTTGAATTGTCACTAATAACACGGCTTATTATGCGATTTACCTATTCTAATATCTTTTCGACTTACATTCTAAAGATCTTTTCGATCGTTCTCATATATATCTTAATGGTGACTAAACATTCTTATGTACTAAAGATTTCCTTGAAGACTTAAACTAACTATCCCATTAAAGACTTAAATTATTGGATTAATATATCCTTAAGTTACAGACCTAGATATTATTACGAATTTACATGCAGTCGTTATTACATATCGAGTCGCATCTTCTATATTACAATAGAAACAGGATACGATATTCATTTCTTCACGACGTCATCTAACATCATGTCATGTAATGTCATGTAATACCAAATTCATAGCAATATTCCAAATTTTCATCCCATTGCCATTCCAAATTCCAATCGGATATTTCGATAGAAAGTGAGAGCAAACATTTGCACTTTAGTAACAAACACTTCTATAATGGAATCTGATAATACCTTTTTAATCTTCAATTGTCATTGATTTATTTGCACAATTAGCAAGTGGCATATTTTATGATGTTATTCTGATTTCAGATGCGTGTAATATATCGTGTAATGTTTGTGAAATGTCCATGTAATGTAAAAGAAATACGAGTAATCCGAAGACAAAAATGATTTGTTAGAGAAAAGTTTGAATCGACTATTGAACTAAATCGTTAAGAAAGTCTACTACAAAGTTGTTTAAAAGAGAAGAATTCGTATGATATAGCTCTAAATGATTATTGTAATGTTAAAAATAATGTATGTAATAAGAATCCATAAAATTGTAATTGTAAAATTAGTTTTAAATTGTAATGTATGATGTGTGTTTATAGTCAAAGACGCATAAGTATCTATAGATTTTCTTATGCTGGTTCTTCTTCATAGCGAGGCATCCAAGGCGATAGTAAATCTACCATTCAGTTCAAAAAGAGTTCTGCGAGAATCAATTTAAATTTTATTATAGATAAGATTGCTTAAAATTGTATCGTGTTAGAACGACGCAAATGTTGGTATAAGGGATACGTGTTATCGCACAAAACACGCATTCTGTATCATTCAGAAGTTTCTAATCTAAACATGAGTATATTTTTGGTTTATGTAATAGAAGCAGCAAAAAACTTTAATTAGAAAATCTGACCATCCTTAAAACGGTCAAAAGACAGCGGTTAGTCTGATGCTACATTATAATTGGGGATAAGTCAACTTTATACTTGACTCAACTCAAGATTACTCAACTCAACTTCATTCCTACTTTTGATAAAAAACGACTAGCCAATGTACTTTTTCGTGGCTCGGATGCCTCCAGCTCATGGGCCTCGCTTTGTTCTTTTGCCCAAGTAGTTTCCGAGGGGTCTACTGTCCTCGACAATTTTCCCGTTGGGAAAAGATTTTCGTCTGGCAAGACTTGACTTGTCCAGCGTCCCTCCTGATGATCGGAGACCTACTCCAGTTGCTCTTGGGAGCTGGCGTCGACAGACCGAACGTGGAGGGGCGAGATACTCTTCAAACGTATCGGCTGCCGTCAGCTCAAAGCTCAAGCGATATGCTTCAAGAGTTTCCGAAGTTCATAGCGTGTATGTCCTTCTTAAATCCAGGATCTGTACAGCTCTTTAGTACAGGTTCCTGAGTAGATGCAATAACGACGGCATGTAAATACACTATGTATAATTAATGGAATACATTTTATCAATTAAAACTTACTGAACGTATTCTATTCCTAAAATACAGTGTCGATGTCCTGCCGAACTAACTATTTAATGCACTTAACTAAATTGCTTTTCACGACGTTTTTCATAATTTTATGTATATTTATGTTTTATGTACCTGAACACTAAGAATTTACATTTAGTTATTATAATGCAAAATAATCGTCAAATGTTAATTAACTGTTTCGATTGCAGCGGGTATTAGGACCTCTTAGCTTATAATAAATTAATTAACTGTTGTTATGTGAGTCCTAGTAGATGTTACGACATATGGACTTAGTAAATAGGTATGAAACATAACCTAAAAATTGTAAAAAGTGATGAATTGGGATTGGCTTTGGCCATTGCTGATAATCGTGAAAATTAAAGTAATTGTATGTTTTATATTACGGAAACTAATGACCAACTTTCAGCCTTGTGTTTGCTGAGCCCAAGCTTGTATGGGAATTGGGTTTGTTTACATTTCTTTACAATATACCTTATTTATGAAGGCAACTTGTTTTTTATGTAAATTAAATTCATTTTATGCCGAAAAAGCAGATATCAGTTTAATCAAAATCATACTAACAAAATATTAATTTCCAAAATATTAAACAAAAGATCAAAGTGCTAAAACGAATGCTTAACCTATTATTTTTGTTATTTTTTTAATTTTATGTGTTTTTTGTATTTTTTCTTTTGAGTTTTTTATGTGTGATTTTTGTTTTTTATGTGTTTTTTTTTCTTTTTTTTAAGTTTTTTCTCTTACATACTAAAAGACAAAACTTACAACTATTACTAACAACTATTTCCTTTAAATAATTTGCTGACTTGTGCTTACTTCGTTTCTTATAATTTTATGACGTACTTATATTAACCACTTCTTAAAACAACTATTTTATATGAGAGACAAGAAGACAAGAAATGGGGTTTTTGAATTTGTGCAGAAAATTTTCGATTATATCTTAACGTGATAATTTTATACTAATTTTGGATATTTTTTCATCAAATAGACGCAGTACCATTGCTGCTTTCCAAAAACACCAATTAACAAATAACCGGAATTGTAAAATCATTAAAACAGTTAGTGAAAGTTGTTTAAAATTCAAAACATTATGAAAGTTAACAGTAAGGAAAATAATATAGTTATGGTTGTTTCAAGTTTAAAAACAGATCATATAAGATTAAAATGTAACATAACCTAGCTTGACATAATTTGATAGATAGGCTTTGATAAAATTCTGTTCTAGAATCTTCCCAGAAATTAGAATTTGGAAATAGAAACTTCACAGAATATAGATAGAATATAGATAGAACATAATCGTACTGTGATGTTATTACTCGGTGGTCAACGGTGGTTTCACAGCAATTACGTATTTATCAACTGCTAGTGTTACTTGTTGATACCAAAATAGATTTTAATGTTGATACTTTGAGGACTGAGATGGTCGCCTCGCTTGTAACTTTCGCAACCACTCCAATCGAACGTAGGTTTGACGGCGGATTATGAGTACAGTGCTGGTATTTAACCTCCTAAAACTAATTCCATCCTGAAGTTGGAGAGTCAGTGACGTCAAACAATCTTTGTTTTTGGAAAGGCAGTAATCTAACGCTAATCGCCTTCATCGTTCTCGTCTCGTCCTGGTTTACCTATCGTACACAGACCCTTAACTTCAATGTTCCTTAATTATGAACTTGATTTTTCGCGCGTTCCTGTCTATATTTACATGTTCTTACTTATATCCGATAAATTTATTCCAATCAACTGGTTTATTTCACTGGATTTGAAATCCGAGCTATCATTTCGGGGATATTTATGGTATTCATGAAACACGGCTATTTTCATCACCGGACTATCTTGTTTGTCTTGGTATTTATTAAATTCAGGTTTTTATGTGAGGCTGTCAGAAATATCCGCACATGCTATTTGAAAATTTCTTGGATACTTCAACGATATATTTATATTTTTTGCAATTTCCAAATTCGGTAAAATAGACCAATTGGTGTGCGTATCTAGATGTCGACTAACATGGAACCGTATAGGAAATATGTGAAAGGAATACAGATGTTAAGAGAGTAGTGTTAATCTTGGATGGTGACTATTACGAAATTTGACTCAACGTCGAATTATCGGAAAAGAAGAAAAAAGTGTGTACTCGCGTACACAAGTCAAAAGTTATACTTTTTTGGCGTGAATGCGTTCAAAAATACGGAAAATCAAATATTTACTCCGAAAAATATCGATAGACAAAATTTAGGATGAAATTCAACACACGCCATGTATTTTGAGTAGAAAAACTGAAATTGAAGCTGAATATCGTTGCAGACATTTTAATTCTAACATTCGCTAAAAGGTGGCGTTGAGATATAAAAATATATGTGTTACATCAGAGCGTCATGCGTAACTTTGTTCTACTTTCAAAATGTGCTCTGACGTACGTACTACACGCCAAAACAAGTATAACTTTTGAAAACGCATTATCTTCTGCTTTATTACTCGTACTTTTGGAACATAGTAACAAGGCAGAAGATAAGACCGGCGGCCCCTCCCCGCCACCGGTGGTGAGTTCCATCCATCAAGAGATAGTTGAGCCGCAATTACCTTCGTGGTAAACCATTACGGCGGCTCGCGGACCATTCGCAAACACTTCATACCAAATAGCATATATAGAAGTTTCAATTTGCTTCCGTCCTTCTATCTCCGAGGCAAAAGATGGCAGTCCTCTACGCGGCGAACCCTCCCCGATGTTTTGAAAATTTCCCGATAATTCAACAATTATGACAACAGATTTCTCTTATCTTGATTCAATTCTATCGATTTGATACAATTATTATGCATGCTTTTCAGCAAAATCTACTTTGGTTGTATTTGAAATGTTTAATTTCTATACCTTTGTTGTTCACTTGAAGTGTTAAGTCAAATTTAGTAATAGAAATATTAACCATGTCACCAATAAACTTTTTGAAAAGAAGTTTCGATTAATTTGACGTTATTAATTTGACAATACATTTAAAAGTACACATGAGTAATGCACTTTTCTTTGAATGCTTTTTATGACCCATATTAGGTAAACATTGGGAAATACTATAATTATTTTCAATACAGTACATTTATATAGTGATTAGATACATTTATCAAAAAGTAAAATGCTGACGACAACTAACGATACTGCCCGATAAGGGTCACATCAACTAACATTTAGTTATTTGTAGACACATATTAAATTTCTAGAAATTTAAAAATACTTCAGTAATGCACTTTCGTTCGCGAACATTGAGAAATGTGTAATTATTTCTAATCGAGTACTTTTATCCAAAATAAGTAAAAATGCTGACGACAACGTTAACTCTACTTGTCCGATTACGGACTCATTATAAACATTTAGGACACGAATCAATTTCTATAAATCTAAAGAATATCTGAATGACGGAGTATTACTCGTACTCTATTTATGAGATATTGTGTAGACATTAAGAATAAGTGTAATTATTTTTTCTATAAATCTAAAGAATATCTGAATGACGGAGTATTACTCGTACGCTATTTATGAGATATTGTGTAGACATTAAGAATAACTGTAATTATTTTTAAACAAGTACTTTTATGTAATAATTTAATACATTTATCGAAAAGTAGTAAAAATGCTGACTACAACACTAAATTTGATCGCTCGATTAGGCCCTCATTCAATAACATGTAGATTATTCTGGACACATAAAAAAATCTACAAATCTAAAGAATAGTTGAGTACAATTGTTCGAGTCTATTTATAATAAGTATAACAGCGTGTAAACATTGAGAATAATTTTAATTATTTTTATAAGCCTTGAGAAAGACTGTGATTATTTTTATAAGCCTTGAGAAAGACTGTAATTATTTTTACTCGAGTACTTTTATCTTATAATCGATACGTTTATAGAAGAGTGAATAAGTAAAAATGCGTACGACAACACTAATTCTATTTGCTCGATTAGAGTTACTTCAAATAACACTTAGAAATTTGTAGACACGAAATATACGATATTTTATAAGTTTTAAGAAATACTCGAAATATTTTCAATCGAGTACTTTTATTTAATAACGATACATTTATCAAATACACGTAAAAATGCTGACGACTCGTCGAAAAATCGTCGTCAAAAAGTCGTCGAAATCTATGAATATTTAGGTACCCGATAATATCTTCTCTTACAAATTTAATTTGATTAATGCATTTTTGTTTGCATTCTAATATACCATCGTATAAACATTGAGAAAGAGTGTATTTATTCTCAAACGATTACTTTTATGTTACTTAATTAGTGTCTCAATACATACAATTTAGGTATTTTACGACACACAGAAAACTTTACAGAACTAATTACTTGAGTGGCGTAATTTTGTTTGCGTTACACTATAATATTCTATAAATATTGAGAAAGACTGAACATTTTAATCAAGTACTGTTATATAAAAATCGATACATTTATAGAAGAGTGGACACGTGAAAATGCCAACGACATCACTAACTCTATTCAACCGAAGGATCTCTTCGAGTAAATAACGTTTAGATATTTTTAGACACGCAATATATTTCTACACATCTAAACAATACTTGAGTAATACACTTTTATACGCGTGCTAATATAATATTTTATAAACATTGAGAGATTTTATTTTATATTAGAATTATTTTTAATCAATTACTTTTATTGAAGAGTGTACAACAACGTTGACTCTATTCGCCTCATTCGGGCTTCTCAAATAACATTCAGGTATTTTGCGACTCATAATCAATTTCTACAAATCTAAATAGTACTTCACTTACTTTTGTACGTGTGCTAATATAACATTGAATAACAATCGAGAAAGTCTGTAATTATTTTTAATTTAGTACTTCTGTTTATTCATTCGATACACCCCACGAAGAGTGATAAGTAAAAATACTGACGACAACACTAACTCTAGTTTTCCGATTAAGGTATCTTCGAATAGCATTCATATATATTAAGACACATAATAAATTTCTACAAATCTTAGTAATATGTCATTAATCGTATAAACATTAAGAATTGCTGTAATTATTTTTAACCGCGTATTGTACAATATTTCGATACATTTATCGAAAAGAAGACGAGATACGCGAACTTACGACACTAACTCTACATGCCCGTTTAGGGTTTTGTGTATTATTTTCGGGACACGTTTGTCAAATTATTTTATACAAATCTAAACATTAATCGCGTAATTTAGGTAAATATTAACGCCGTTATAGACAGTAATAATGAAACACGAGTTAAAAATATAATATATTACGATATTATATTCTTCTTAAGCCGCGCATGCCTAAGCGCTTACTTAAATACGAATATCTGATCTTATGGCTAATTTCGTCATGCATTTTCATATTTTTTGGGTTATATTTACAATTTCCCCCAGCTTATAATATCAAAAGAGCTCTAGATAGCATATGTGAGATATAGCTAATGTCATTAAAAATGTTTTAGATAGTTTTTGGGTTATATATTTACAATTTCCCCCAGCTTATAATATCAAAATTACATTAGACATAATATATGAGACATAAATGTAGTGGCGATACCACGATAAATATATCGTTAGGCTCTGAGCATTTACTCAGTCAATATATGACAAAGAGACAGATCAGAGGTGAATTGAGGTCCCCACATGTCCACTGGTTGTGGGTCTAAACCGTCAAGAGAAGCCTGCAGTTACCTTCGTCTACTAAGGCTCACTGTTTACTCCCAAAAACTTAATTCCTAAATACTATATAAAGGTTCAGCTTACATTTAATTCACCCCTTGATATAAAACGTTGTATTCATCAATAGCGAATCTTCAGCGAGAATATGAGTGATATTATTCTTCAAAAGATCTCCCCTTTTCCGCGTTTACTTTAAATACTTAAACACAACTATGTGCATTGTATTATGACTTACGATGTGACACGTTTATAGAAACTAAAAACTATAACTATATGAAAGTAAATATGCTATAACCATAACGAATGAAAAATTAAATTATCAAGCTCTGAGTAATTAATTATTCGTAATAAAGCATGTTTCAAGCAAGCAAAGGTTTCGCATTGCCACTAGTTGTGAGTTCTTCCCATCGTGAGAGAAATATTCGCAATAATCTGTGGAAAGGTTTACCACTCGTAGATGACTCAAAATGTGTTAATTTCAAGAAATCTCGTATTGAAGCCTAGGTTTAGGTTTTCTACCATCTTCGTGATGAAATGAGAAGTATGTAGTAAGTAAGGAAGTAAATTTGTAGATTGTTTAGTAGGCTTTGATTATTTTCATTATTTAATTAATTAAAATTAAATGTTAATAAAATGATAATTGCGAAACCTTTGCAACATAATTTAACTTTGAAATAATCATTGATCTATTTTAAAAATAATTTTTGTAGACGAAAAAAATACTTTTCCGAAAAATTTTAGATAAAAAATTCAGAATACGCGTAAATTCTTAAACGCACAAAAATATTTTTAAAAACTAAACCGGCATTCTGCCTTTAAATAAACAAAGAATAGAATAATCTCCAACGATTTCGATCGCACTACCATAATGGTTATTGAAGAATAATATTTTCAGAATACGTGCACTAAATATTAATTATCAACTATATGCTTGCTCGCATCTCATTTCGAGGAAGAACAGCATAATACAAACTACTCGATTATTTTTTCAATTACTCTTAAGTACTTATCATTCTGTATGTTTTCAAATACTTAATTTAGCAATAGTTAGGGCTATAGAGATTAATATTTATAGACTACTTGCATTGACGATATTATGATCACATTTACCACAAACGTGAGATTTAAAAGCCTTATAATTAATAGCGTAACTTGTTTAGTAACACGAGAGTTATTTTTTGTTATTAGAGAAAAGTAAAGTTCGGTTATGATATTGCATTTAGAAATCCTAGTATGTCTCTCTTGTAGATCTATAAGATTATGTTTCGTTGGATAGGAAAAACTATAAATATCCACTCCTAAGTAATTTGGGTACTTGACAAATATTTTATATGTAACCTTGAAATAAATTGAAGCTATGGATTAAGCTATAGACTGAAAAGAAAAAAAAACGCATTATGCTCTTCTTTATTACTTCTTTGTCAATATGTGACGAAGTAATAAGGAAGAGCATAAGACCGGTGGCCCCGCCTCGCCACCGATGGTGGGTTCCAACCATTGAGATACCAAATTTTCATGCCGAAAGCATTATATTGTAATATAATAAGTGTTCCGACTCTGTACTTCTATTTTCGAAATGGTGTTACAATTTAAAGAACCCTCCCCGTTATAATTTAAAGTGTCAATAATTAAAATTTAAATATTCTTTTTTTAAATTTCAATTTTAATTTCGAGTTGTTTTAAAAGCTTATATTGCTCATTAGCTTAATTAGATAATAAAATCTAATTGTATTAGAGAATGCAAAAATTGTAATTTAAATATTTTTATTTCAATTTAAAGTTCAATTTCGAGTCGTTTTATTTCACCAAAAGAGCTTAATTAAAGAATGTGTTTGCAAAAACCACTAGCAAGCATTTACGAGACGTAGACATTTTCCGAAAATCTACCGAAACATACCAAGCAATATAGGTATCTCAAAATATTTTAAATGTATTGTAGAATAGAATATTAAATCCTACCGTGAGTAATATTATAGCCATCAAAAACTGTGTCATCTAAACAAGCCGAATATTTCGTGTAATATTTAGTGAAGTTGCAATTTACCGATGTTTCAATTTGCTTACTTCCTATTTGTTAAGTTAATATTACACCTGCATATTGCTAATTTTCAATATTTAAAAAATGTGAAAGATATCAAAGATTTTAACTTGACAAAAGGATTTCGAAGAGAAAGTCTTTGTGACAAGACAGACTAAAAGGTGATAGGCTGATAGGACGAATTAAAATGAGTAATAATAATGAGCTATAGAGTAATTTCTGAAGATTGTTAAAAAAAAGGTCAGAGAAAATAAATGATATTATTTTTTAGTCAAAATCAAACCATAACTTTTCAAATGTTGAAACAGGTCTCTATTATTTTAATGGTGCAATAGGTATATCAAATGTTCCAAACTATACTAGGATTTTCTTTACTTTCGTCTTTGTGTGACTATGAGTATGTCTTTTTATGCATATATCTTTTTAGGCACATCTTTTTATACTCATGTCTTTTTAGGCATATCTTTTTATGCATATATCTTTAACTCCGTTTTAGTGAAAAGATATAAGATACTTGAATTTACGAAAAAGAATTGATACTGAAGAATAAAAAAAAATTAAATCAGCTTTAGATTAAATTCAAGACATTTCGTAATAGCTAATAAATATTTTGGGAGCATATTTACATTTCGGTGACAGGGGTACAATATTTTGTAATACAATTAATTGTTTGTTATACGTAATCAAAATTGAACAAGGAAGTATTATATATTTCTATTTGACACAAAAATCTATTATCTACTGATTTTTATACACTTTAAGAGTCATATTCAAAATTGTAAAATTCATCACGATATATTTCTTACTTTGAGAAATATTTAAAGCGACTTATCAGTATATTATGTACACCTATCTTTTAATTTTGGATTTACTTTGGTTCTCATTGAATGTACAGACATATTAAAATTATTTAATTAAAAAATAGCAAACATTGCTAAATAAGCATTTGTGTATAAGGGTGTCTTTACGGAAAATCTACGTCCTAAAACACCCTCCTTATTCTATTCTATTAATCACACGCGGATCCCGGGTTCAATTCCGGCCAGACAGATACCTACGTTTCGATCTGCTCTGGGTCTTGGTGTGTGTTTGCACGCTCCTAGGTTTCCACAGCACCCTCGGTACATGACATTTCTTGGGGTTACGGATATACAAGCACAAAGCCTTAATCTAAACTCATCTGAGTTTTGGCCCTATGGCCCAACATTGGGAAACACTGAAATCCCATAACTTTACGTTTTCACGTCACTATACTTAATAAATACTTAAAACGTTATTACGTTATTAGTAGTAAATCTAATACAGTCATCGGTTTACAATAAGATTCTTTTTAAATATAAAAATCTTTATCATCAAAGATTTTTTTATAATTCTAACACGATTCAGATTTTGAGCCACAAATTTTTATTTTACTTTATAAAGATTAATATTTATTTATTAACGCGAACATACGTAGAGACATTATTATCTCAATTTTTCAATATTCGCATAGAGACAATTAGCCCGACGCCCCTATCCTGCCGTAGAAAGGACAATTAAAATATAATACAAGTCCCCTACTAATAAGGCCAGTTGGGGTCCCTCCTATTGCCCTGTCCATTGCCTTCATCGGACCATTTACAGTCTCTGGATCTACGACTAATATGTCTAAATATCCAAACTGTGCTTAAATACAACCTCAAATAATACCGATATATGTCCGGTATTACTTTGTTGGTGCATGTACTTATATGAGATAACTGAAGAACCTTAATTAACTTACTTAAGACTACCCTTACTCTAACACCGTCAGTTAATGCTTAGTGAGCCAACTAAGGCAGACATAGAGGAGGTCTGCCTTATCCGGCTGCCTTACAACTAGTTACTTAACTGAATATAATGAAATAAATATAATAAACAAATAATTATAAGTCAGTTTTTGATTTTGAAATGATTGAAATCAAATACGTACGTTAATTTTAAAAAGACAAATTATATAAATTAACGAATGTAAATCATATAATTCTAATCGAACTAAAAGGGGGTAAGGGCGTTAACTAACGTCTGGGCTACACGATACTGAACCGGGGAAGGCAGCCTTGTTGTGTCGTGTCGGTCACTAGGACGAAGCCACGTAGCAATGCCCCGCCGTAGCAACGCGAGACGAAGGCCATTTGGGCAGGGTTACACATTATTACTTCCCGCAATCGACCCTGTTGCCATACGTTCGCCCCAGCCTCGAACCACATGACATTAAACGAACCCAAATGAATTAACCATAAAAAAATAAAAAAACCGCTTTCTCTCCGCTATTTATCTTACACAGCATCTGTATTAAGATAAACGGCGTAGAGAAAGGTGGCGGCCCCTCCCCGCCGCACACAGTGGGCTCCGACCGCTGTAATGAACCCTCCTCGGAATTTTGACAACGAAGACGAAAGTTAATCAGGTTTTATATACCGTAAGCCAACAACAGATTCTCACGACCGATCCCCTGAGATAACACGTAGAATGCTTCAAGGATGTGAATGAAGTCTTGTGAACGCTAGTAGTTATTGCGTGAGGATAAGCGGGTGACACCTCTGAGGCATTTACGAGTTATCACGCAAGGAAACGCCGCGTAACCTGTACCTAACTCGTGGATGCTCCAAGAGAATTTTCAAAACAGTGATGCAACTACAAAACTCGTATTATACAAAGTTAATTATTTGTATTACTTGGATTCACCGTTCATCTACTCGGGATGTCTAATCCCTGTTTGAAAGCGTACAATGGATTTTGATTGCGTATTTTATGATATAATTGTTACACTATTTCAAGCCCAATTTACGGCAGCACTTACTTATTAAATATTTGTATGGAATATATGAAACGACATTGCTGACAAATGGCTTCTACTATATTTATTTTATACATTATCAATAATAGATCTGAAGTTATCTGAAAGCAATAAAAATGAAAGACTTTCGGTGAAAGATTTTCAGTTGAAAAGAATAATTTGAATGAAATGAATGAAAGTCAACATTTAAAAGAAGTTTGTCGCGAGAACAACTAACTAGATTCCTAAAACAATATTGTCTGTTGAATGACTGTTTAAAACATATCGATTAAAAACTAAAAAGGAGAAACAAATAGTTTTATAATAAAATTTTCTTACAGTAAAATCAATAAGCTTAACCTACGTATCCTCTTGGATATTAGAACAAGGATACACTTGCATACACTAACCTACCCATCTAATATTAATAATTTTTCCGGATTTCCGGTTTTATTAACTAGATTAATAACTATTTTGGAGGTTCGAATAAATACCACATTCTCTGTGAATAATGTACAATCATTAGCCTAGAACATTTAAAATTTAACACGAAGCTACTTTACAATACTGAGTGAATATAAACGTAATTAGTATATTAAATTATAGAAGCATTTGTTAGAATACTTCAAGTAACATTATAAGATTATTAGAAACATGTGTTGCAATTATTATAGAGATCACAATTTTTTGGAAAATAAAACATACGACTAATTCATACGCTGTTTTTAATATTCGAAAAGACTTTTAAGATCGGTTAATTAGTTTTTAAGTTAATAATTACAAAGAACTTAAAAAAATCTCTTTAGAATATTAGTTCAGATATTAGAAGTGGTATGTGTTGACGATTCTATTTTAACTTTATTGTGTGTAAAATAACCTTTGAATCACAAATAATATCGGTTTTAAAAATAATTTCGTTATTAAAAAAATATTTCGAAAATAACCCTCTCGCCGGCCAGTTAAGGCAAGCAGTTTAAGATTTTGAGTCCTGTCTGAGACTTTGGAATTCCTTCGCTATTTGCATCCAAGTTTACTTTCATTTAAAATTTTAATATCTTATTTTAACATTATTAATTTATTTAGGGAGATTTTAATGAAATAATTAAAACAAAATTAGGTACTTATTCAGCTGTAGAGAAGTCATTGAATAGATTTCTATGTAAATCTAATAATATAAAAAGGAATTTTGGACGCTCAAGTAAATGTATACTAATTTAAACTTAATAAAAAACGAGGAATACAGGAAGATCGGAGAATACAAGAAGAACGAGGAATGAAGAAATAGTTTGTTATAATATTATAACTTCTTTACCTTTACTGACTGTTTTTAAGTCCTTACTATTATATAAAAGTGAAAAGTTGTTGGTTTATTTATTTGTTTGTGTTACTTTCAAGCGAAAAATAATGATTTAATCTAGAACGTATCTTGTGTATAGAGTGCCTGTACATGAGATCTCGTTATATTATCTTGGAACTGAGCAATGACCAAAATAATTATTGTTAAAATAACCGCCTTTATAGAAATATTTTTAAATAACTTATACCCACAGATTAGATCAGGCATCAAAGGTTATGTGGAGCGGGCAAAACCGCAAGCCAAAGGTAGTATTAAATAAAATACCGGGGGAATATTATTATTTGACGAGTAATCATACTGATATTCTGAATCAGTTTCATGGATGGCCAAGATCCATGAAACTGCGATGATATTAGTTTAAAATTGTATAAAACCGTTAAATGTCCTTTAGTTTGTTTATGGTTGTTTACGTTTGTTTATGTCTGTTTAACGTTTAAACTACTAATTTAAGGTACCCTAAATTTTATGAACAGAATGGCGGTATCTTGGATTGATAGCATAATTGAAAAGTTATTAACATAAACAGGAAAAGATCAATTATTAAGGTATACGAACAATTTAATCGCTAGATTGTTTTAGAGAACTTTTATTTAATTAAATTCAATTTTTATTGCAAAAATATTACGCCATCCCTAATTTCCACCCCTATTATATACCGCAAGCTATTCTTATTTCGGATTCCAAATGTGAAACTACCCTAAGATTTGTTCTGCCATCATGGACAAGTCTTTATAACTACAGGTGATATTGAATTAAAGAATTAAAGTACCTATTTAATTGTTAATTTAAATTTTAGGGAAAATATGGTCATTCACGACACGATAAGGAAACCAGTAATAAATTTTAATGGAGAACTTTAAAAGACTTTTCGCAACACATGATTCTTAATAACTTTGTTAACTATTACTATTACTACTCATAATGCTTAACTAATTATTTTGCGTTAAGAAATTTATTAATACTATTTATTTTAGCACAATTTTTTAGTTTTCATTATGGAATTATTGATTAATTTCATTGAAAGAGAAAAATATTGATTAACGAAATCCTCGAAACCAGACCTAAAGTTTACAAATATTTATACGACAAAGTGAAATTTAATGTCAAAAAGAAATTGCAATTTCAAAATGGGGAAAAAGTTAAATAATACGCATAAAAAATGGAACAGATTTTTTTGCACTATCGTAATTTAAAGATGGTATTAGTTAGTCTATTAAAAGTATTAAAAGTAATAGTAAAATAAAAGTGGAAGAAGTAAATGTAATATCTTTACGATTTTACTTATTCTTAATCTAATATAACAATAATGCCTTAAATTAAATATATCATGAAATTTAGAATTTACGTACATTTACGCTAAGAATTACTTTGCTAACATCATCTGCAAGAACCACTATCAATAATTATCATTATCATTATTAGTATTTCGAAGCAAATAAGCCTAACATCCCTCTTTAAAAAGTTATCACTTCCACTCATGAAAATTTGTAATCAATTTCAAACATAAAAAAATACTTGAAATCGGCAGATAAAAATGTTAATTCCAAGGACAAAATCGTGAACTGAGCTTGAAAAAACTATATGGTTTTAATTGCTTATGTTGAGATAATTGCACGCACCAAATATTGTGTGTTGGTTGAATTGTTTTGAAAAGAATTTAAAGTTTATCCTTAGTTTATTGATGTTTCTTTAACTGGAAAAGTAATGATTTACCTCTTTTTTTTTTAAACAAGGTCTCGTTATAGGCTTTATATTACTACGCTGCATTATCTCAAGGAGGTGAGCAGTGACCAAAATAATTATAATGCTGATAGTAGTCGATTTAAGTTTTCAAATTACGTCAGATGAATGCTGGTGTGTAAGCTTATATTTCGTGAACAAAGCTGAAAATTACCGCTAATATTTATTTGTATATAAAATACATATTCTGACTGACTTATTGATTGTATGGTTTGAATTATATGAAGATAGAAAGTGAAAAGAAAGTGAAATTTTGATAGAAATTAGAATTTGATGAATTTTTAAATTTAAATTTGGACTTAAATATGCATATGAATTAATTTTGAAATTACAAATTGCAGTGAAATTAGAATTTGGATGAATTTGAGAATTAATATTTGGGTTGAAATAAGAATTTGGATGGTTTTAGAATTAAAATGTGGATTAAAATTTGAATTTGAATGAATTTTGAAATTACAAAATTCACTGATTTTTGAATTAAATGTATTTAAATTTACTATTTGAGAATAAAAATGTTTTTTTGATGTTCCAGGTTTAATGAGTTAAATAGGGATTAAAATATAAATATCGGCCAATTTCAAATCAAGTTCTGTTAAATCGATATTTGGTTTCCGCATGGTAATTACCAGACATTTGCTACATCGGATGAAAGACTGTTAGAATTTTTTTTTCATGGTGGAATGATCAACTTCTTAAGAAATTACTTCATACTTTTAATAGTAGTATTAAAAACTTGCACTGAAAATATAAAATGAAAAATCATAAATTTACAAAAGCACCTAATGTTTCTTAATTCTTTGGGCCTTGTGTTACTATAAGAAATTTCTGTTCAGAACATTTTTTATTAAATGTTTTGATTGAAATAAAATAAAATATTAATTTAACTCCGATCGTTGATAACAGTAATATATTTTCATGCTTTAAGTGCAATTCAGCACGCCGAACTCAAAATATACTTAATGATTGCATTAAATGTATTGTAAGATAATTTGTTGACAAAAAGGAAAGAAAATTAATAGTAGAGACATTCTATCAGAATAGATTACACGTGTTATTTAAACATTTCTTTATTTCTAAATAGTTCATTGTGTTATTTTATTTTACTATTGTGATCTTATATTGGATCATTATTGTTGTATACATTTTCTTAACAGATTATGTCGACTAAACTTAAGTTAAAAGCTAATGGATACCTAACCTACATAATATGATCGAGCGTTACCAGTGTCTTGACAGGCAACGACTCTCCTCTAGACGGCCAGTTAAGGCAAGCCAGAGATGGGAGACGTCTAGTTCTACCCCTACCAGGAACAGGTCCCTTTGGAGCACTGACACTTCTTACTTCTATCCCTATTTTTGGTACAAAAATAATGTCAATCTGTCTTCATCCTTACTCGTAATAATGTTAACATCTAATAAAGCGACTTTTTATAACTAATCATATTTTATACATTTACATAACATTCGTTTTCAGCGCCGCTGGCCCCGACCCCACCTACAACGCTATTCCAGCCATTTGGACGGGCTCCCCTCACAAATTTAATCAAAAACTTATTTAAATTCAAATCGGAAATTGAATAATAAATTCGCAATAAAAAGGTATTTTAGAAAGATATTAAATTGAAACATAGAACAATTTGGTAATTTGGGAAACATTTGAGATTATAATGTGAAAAATAATTGAACACACACAAAAAGACAGGGAATAAATTCCGTTCCTTCTCCTATTTCTCATACCTCAGACTGCACGAAGATAAGTGGAATAAAGGAATAGGAGAAAGATGCCGGTGGCCCCAGACCCGCCACCGACGGTAGGCTCCAACCAACGAATGAGCCTTCCCCAGAAAAAGATGGAATAGAATACAAAGATAGAAAAGCAAAACGACAAATCGTTATTCAGAACCAAACGATCCTAATCTGAAGAGGAACTAATGATAGACAACAAATATTAAGTATGAACGAAAATCATAATTTTATTTAACCCATTAAACGACCATGTTGCCAAAGAACCACTTCGTAATAAATGACGCTGGTGTTAATAAGTGCAATAGTTAAGATCTACAAGTGGATTTCCGTCGACATGACCCTTTACGCATTGTAACTGAAAATTTCCATTGCGTAGGAAAAAAATAAATACTTTAATCCTATTTTATGTGGCTTTTATCATCCTGAAATACAGTTAGATTAAAAATGTTTAACTAATAAATACCCAAACAGTTGACAGATAAACCGCTTTAAAATATTGTGTAAAGTACTGTTTATTTTATTATTTCGAAATTAATTGAAAATAATCATATTGGAAATAATAACAGAAGGGGGAAGTCGGTGATTCTGGACTCACCACCGACTGTAGACTTCTGTATGAGTCCGCCCGGGAGAGAAAGATTTATTCAAAAGAAAAACAAGATGGTTTGTATGGGACTAGAGAGTATAATTTAATCGAAGAGTAAAATTTAAGGTAAACTTGAGAATTAAAAAGAATTCAGGAGTAAACATGCATTACCCAGGCAGGCTATATTAACTAGATGTTATTCCCTTCAATTTAAAGATTATGTAGCCAGAGTACTACTCGGTAATGTCTGGTTGCAGATGAAAGCGCATTTTAAGAAGTACTGCGAAGTAGGTCTCCATCAACATAATCCCTAATTGAAAGAATTAAAAAAGATTAAAAAAAAATATTAAGACGAGCTTTGTTAATGAAATTGAAGACTTGAAGGTAGATTTTGAAATAGGAATTAATGTTAGAAATAGGAGAAGAAGAAGGGGAAGAAGCAGGGAGAAGAAGAATGGAGAAGAAGAGGGGAGAAGAAGAGGAGATAAGAAGAAGGGAAATTGAAGTTAAGAAGGAGAAGAGTTAAAAGTAAGCTTTGAAAATACGAAAAGTGAAATAAAGTCTTTCGTCTGATACTCATTCCTATAATACAAAAAAAAAAAAATTAAATGGTAGAAATTGTATCAGAAGAAATAAATCAGTGGCTCCAGACATGCCACTGATGACAAACTCCAACCACGCAACGAACCCTCTCTGGTTTTTTACGTGAGAAGAGTAGCAAACGTGCATGCAAACCACCTGATGTTAACTAGTCGCAGCCCATAGACATCCACGTACAACCACAGACACGAAATC
>DWON01000620.1:0-30872 GCA_018251015.1 Phocides pigmalion okeechobee
TTGAATTTCGAGTTATAAAGTATAAATATGTACTATCAATACCTCATAGGGAAATAACATTTTGTTCGAGTTATAAAATCTGAATAATTCGAGATATTGCGGATTTGGGGGTTCAGCGGAAGGGAATAAAAATTGACGACTTAACGAGGTTCGAGTTATAGAGGTTTCACTGTACTACCGTTTTTGGTACTTCGTTCTAGAAAATATTTATTGTATGTGTAATATTTAATTATTTATTAGAAGTGATTTCTCGCAATATAATTAATTTAAATATATTAAAAGTAAAAGTAAGAACGTTACTAATACTTGTTTCTATGGTTTATTATTATACAATGGAATAGGGCAGGGGTCGGCAACCTGTAAGGCGAAGGATCCAAATGTTGCAATTTGCAATTTTTCCTTTATTTTAAAGAGCCACCTAAAATATGTTGAAATAATTTTATGTCTGTCTTTATGTTGCGATTTTAAAACGACTTTTACTGGCAGATAGCTTTTGTTATGAAGACTAACTAACACTACATTTATTTTCAAACATACGAACGAAGCCGCGGCCACGGCCAGTATGTATATAAAAACTTACAATTGTTTTAGCAGATAACATATTTCCGCTATAAAATAATAATAATAATGAAATATTTTAATAATATAATGACAGTTATTGATATAAATACATAATTCAAAATAGATAGTTACATCTATGCGTACATTTTGTGGGATTTAACAATAAAATATTTTATGTGTACGAAATTGGAGAGCCAATACTTTTCATTCAAAGAGCCGCAGATTGCCTACCCCTGGAATAGGGGATTAGATATTTTGCATTATTTGATTTTTCTAGAAAATATAGCAATAATTAGGTAAAATAATCGAAATAAACACTGCCTTGTTAATGGAACATTACAACGAATAATAGGTGATAAAATCTAGATTAAAATATTTAGCAATTTATAAAATTTAGATTGTTTTAAACTCGAATAGGTATTAAGTTAATTAATGTACAAAAATAAGACGTAAACTAAAAAGCAATGATTTTACATAAAGCAATATTGTTATAAATGTGTGTTATAGTTTTAGATAGTCAATTGAACTTACAAATAACAGATAAGGGTTGTGGGTGTTTAGTAGGTGAGACAAGACATTTGTTAGTTAGCTTAATTCGTCTTTTAATGTTTTATTTTCGTTTATTGTAATTATAAATTTATTATCTTATATTTTTCAGTTTATTTTATTTAATTAATTGATTTAAATAATGAATCAGTATTAGTTTGTAACGCGCTTAGACATTAATATATTTTAAAATAATAGAAAAGTTCATAGATTGTAATTATTTACAGTAATTTAGAAAAATCTGTATAGAATTTGTTAATCTGACTGTGTGGCCTTTTTGAAAAGAATTTATTTGGAAATTGATTGTACTACATACAATTGGACAACGATTATATAGCCTCATAATTCGAAGCAGGTAAGTTGCTAGAATATTGGAAGCTTTAATTAAAGTAAATTTGTTAATATGAAAAGTATTTTTATTTATGAACTAACGACCCGGCCCAGATTCGGGTAATAGAGTTTATGTTTACTTACATTATTTTTCTTTTATACATGCATCCAGTCATTACCTAGTTGCAATAACTAACAATTAGGAACATCTATTTCGAACGTCTGAATTACTTTACTGAATTTAACTATTTAATTTCTCACCTAATTTACAAAAAAACTTAATGTATTATGCACGAAAAGCTTCCTCAGGAATCGCTCTAATTGTTGTTGAAAACTGAAAATATGTCGAGTACTTTTGAGTTTATCATGAAAAGACAGACGCGACGAAGACTTTTGTTTTATATTTGGAGATTATTTAACATTTTTAAAAGCCAGATATAACGTACGGTGGCAATGCTTCAATAGCCAAGTCCTGTTTTTGGTAATATTTAATACTTTTATGACTTAAAAAACTAAAACATAATAAATAGAAAGTAGAAGTTATTTTACATATAGTTAATGAACTTTTATTACGTCACAATGAAAAAGGTTCAAGTTGATAAAAAATTTCAAAAATTTTGATCCAAAAATTTATTTATTATATTATATAATGCAATTATTAAAACGTTTCATCGACATCACACAATTATTCACAATTTTATAAGTACCTATACAGTTACAGCTAACATTAATAAATTCGAAATTAATACCCTAAATAATTGAAATTCAGTTTCACTAATGATTTAATACTCTTAATTGTAATGGACTGTAATTTTTCAATTTTAGTTACAAATTGTTTTTTGTATTGATTGATTTACGATATGGTTAGTGAGGAATGTAATACCTATTTTAATATAATTACTTAACAATTAAAAGAAAATAACTTGCAGAAACTGTAAGAAAGCAAAAGTTATAATTGATTGATTTTTTATTGACTTTCTTATTATCGGCACTTCCATTAGCCACATGAAATATGCCTTAAAACATGTTTTAATGTCTAAATCAGGTGACATTCTTTATCAGACACACATAATTCATCATCAAAAAACATTAATGTATTGAATAATACAGTGGGTGTAAACCGTTTTACATTCCCCATTACAATGCTTACGACTAACGAACATCGATTTATTTACATTTACATCTAAGAAGCCCTGTTTACATGTATAAAAACTAACTTTACAGTTTACAAGTACGGTAGGAAATACAAATACATCGAATTGAGACATGAAGTGGACACGAAATTAGTCAGTGCACATCGAAATACTGACCTTGCTAAGCACTTATTTAAACATTTACAACAAATATACATTTTTATTTTATCATCTAAACGAACGCTAATTATATATTTCATAAAATAAACTTACGCTACTATATTAAATTATTTCATTCAAATCGTAAGCGTGTTCACGAAAACAAATACAAGCGAATGGGAATAAAAAACTTATATACATACAGTGCAAATAGTATTTTTCAATTACAGTCATGATAATAATGTTAGCAAATGTATGATTTTAAACTAATATCATCGCGGAACTTACATTTTACTATATAACGGGTTAAAAGAGCGTTAATCGTGAGTACCCATTATATAGTAAAATATAAGTTGATGTACTTTTCAAAAATACAGAATCATTTTACAATTTACAACAAATACGTGTCAATAGATTAGTATTTTTATTTATTTCCGTTTTTAAATAAGTTTGGCATTACTTAAGTCCATTAAATTAATTTAATCATGATATTATATCTTAATATACATTTATGATGTATTCGAAATACAATTGGTGCGACCATTTGAATGAAATAGTCTAATTTACATAAATACAATTTGAGCCTATAGTTTGTGCTCCAAATCAGTTTGTCATCTACTGGATATGTTGATTCTTTATACTATTCGGTACAATATTTTCAGTTATCTAAAAAAAAGCAGACAAACCTAATAACATAATATTCGTTCTACCTTTCAAACATTTAACGTTCTGAAACTTATGGCTATATGAAAATTTGTTGATACCTTTCTCGACGCAATTAGATTTTGCAATTAATGTAAATTGCAAATGATGACATGGCAATTAATGAGAGGGAAATTAATTGAAGGCATTTAAGTATGCCTTAGACATACATTCTTTCATAAATACTGAATGGTTGTCTATGAATGGCGGTCTATCATATGACATTGCACGTCAAAAACTAGTAGTGATTTTTTTATCTGTATTTCAATGGAAAAAAATAAGTAAAATACAAATGATTGTGTTAAAGAATTGTCTGTATTTTTAGACAAAATTTAACTTAAGCTTGTGCGTAAAATAAGGTAAGGAGTATAAAAACTCAAAATAATATACAAGCGAAGGTATCTATTACAAAATTAATAAATTACGCTTAGTAGTTATATCATTATAAGCCTTGTACTTTTGTACAGCCTTAGTTTTTTGGCTATGACATTTTGCTTTTGAAAAATCGTGCGTCTCGCTTATACTTTCGTTACTTGCACTAATATTGAATGAAATGAAATACATAGTTAGATACATAGAGTAGGGGAGCCAGCCTAAAATGTGTCAATCGAAAAAAAGAGAATGCAAATGAGGCTACATATTTATCCCTCTTTTTTGTACATGCATAGTTAGCAATCGTCATTTTTATTAAATTAAATGCTGATACGTTAAATACGTTTTAATTAAGTTAGTTATATCAAATTAGATGTTAGAAATTATCAAAGTAATTTCCTAAAAATCCTTTTGCATTGCAAAAAAAAAAAAACTTTTTGAAGGTGTGCTAAAAATGTTCAGAGTATTTAAATTAAAAACGGGCCATGAATATTTCTCTGCGCATGTGTGATTAGACAAAGATAAGTATGGGTCTCTCATCTTCCCTCTTTTATTATTTTTTTGACCCTCGCACCCCCGAGCCAACCTATAAAATAGCAAGCGTTTAAACCAATTTCATCAAGAAATTTTCCTTGACTAGAGCAATCTTAAGCTCCTTCTGTTTGAGAAACAAGCTCTTATATTGAGTATGTTAAGTCCTAATTTACCTACTTTGGAATCACAAAACTCTTTGATGATCAAGATATTTGACACAAATGTGACAGAGAATGCCGAATATATGGTTCAAATTTTGTAAAAAGACTTCAAATCTATGGTAACGTAGAAGTTAGTAAAAGTTGCTTTCATAATAATCTAGCAGATAAAAATCTCACTTTTTAAAATAAATTGAATCTATTTCTGATTTAATTTGTGTTGATAGGTATTCCAATAATGAATTAAGGTAATCGTGCCAATTTACATATGATTATAATGTAGGTATTAAATAAAAATATTTTAACGCGATTGTTATGTGTGACATTGTTACTCGATTAACTTTTTTAAATCTTACCAATCTTTTAGTTTCCATTACAATTAGGGTACGAATAACGAACAGATAACATAACATTTTTATTTTTCTGTGCGCAGTATAGTTATTTTGACAATAACATAGCTGACAAATACAAATGTCAATTTGCTGTCATTACCATAAACAACTACTTTTTTGGCGGTAAAATTTGACAATGTATTCCTTTTGTTTTTTTAAACGCTTTCATTAAATTATTACATCACTTATGTAGCATCTGCATATTGGAAATATATATTTGAAGTATGAATTTTACAGGAACAATAATTAACTATTGATATAATATTTAAAGTAAAAGTATGAATGTATTTGGCAACACTATTGAATGACTTGTCTTATTGAAAACTAGCTAGCGTTATATAGCTTTTCTTTTCGATATTTTGATCATCAACATTTAAACAGCTTCGCAGGTTGAATGCGCTTAAACATTATTTGTAAATATATCAATATCTTAATGACTACATGAGTTATATTTGTTGTCTATAAAACATTTCAGACATTTCTGATTTGCTTAAAATGGATGGTTCGAGAGTATGTGAGGTACCTATTATGTTTAATCTTTACATATCGAGCAAATAACGTGGATGCCACTGCAAAGTTATATTATCTGTGATCAACTCTACATAAGAACTGATTAAAAACCTAATAGTATCACTTTTGTCAACGATTTGAAATTTTTATACAGGGCGCTATATATGAAAATCGATTTTTATTATTCGATAAGTTATTTATGTAACTCGACTTTGCCAAGTATGGATATTGTTTATGATAAGGACTGCATTAGCCAATTTGTGTTTTGTAAGCGGTGCTGAGTAGAATCCCATTTGGAAATTGCACAGTTGGTTTAAGGCGAGTGCCACCAGGGTCACTGCAGCCGGGACCAGTACTGCTGCGAGTCCTGCCCGGGGACCGCCAGTGGGACCGACACGCCTGCTCCGAGGAGACCCCCTAATTCTGCAGATAAATAATTTGGTTGTGGATTAAATATGTACTTACTTACACTTTAAGGTGTATTTATTTATTTGAGAGGTGGTAGGATTATTGTTTGACCGGGGAGCTACCCCATAACCCGCTGAGAAACTTCTGTTTATGTTACACTTCTAAGCGAGGCGACCACCTTAGTCTTCAGAAGTAGCAATACATCTATGTCCGACTTCAGGTAGGAACTCAGTTCTGTTTGAGGTATGTAACTCGACTTTGACAAGTATGGATGGATGGATATATATAGAAGGTTTGATCTCCCTCCCCTTTTAGCATAGAAAAATCGTGGATATTTGTATCTGTTATTATCTTATATCTGTCACATTTGAACTTAAACATTTATGTATTTTTTTGATGACAGATGACAGACAATTTTGTCTTTTTATTCGTGAAGTTTGAGAATAAAACTGACAATGTTTGTACATTTCTGAACCTTTCTAACCCCCCCCCCCCCGTTTAAACAAAGCTACATGCGTGATGTACCTACGTTTAAAGTTCAGAGATGTACTATGATGTGACTGTGTACAAACCTGGTGCCGGGGATGTTGCTTCGTGCTGGTAGCCGTGGTTGACGTAGGGGTGCGGCTGCCGATAGCCGAGCTCGTAGCGCGGGTAGCCCAGGAAACCACCCTTGCACAACTCCGCTTCGCCACCCTCGCATACCGGCGGCTCGCCCACCATGCCTCCGCCGTACCCCATTGGGGTTAGCGGGCTGGTAACATGATTTTAAATGATTATCTTTTTAATATTTTTGTTTGGTTATGTTTGCATTTTTTATTGCATAACTTTTTAAAAAGATTTAAAGATACTTATTAGGTAGATTGGTTGTTTTCTAAATTAAATTAATAAACCAACGAAGAATGAATGTAGTATTGAGTGTACGAATATTTGAATGAATAAAACAATAAATAAATGACGAATTAAATTAAATGTTCTATGGAACGAAAGGACAAATGAACGAACGTAGGCATAAGTAAGTAAATAAATATATAAGTAACACCACCACTCGCCGAAGTTTAAGGTTCCATCCGCATCAACTGGACTCATGGCGGTCTTCTACAGTTACATTCATACACCTTCCTACCACGGACGTGCAACATGTAAAACGAACTTCCTTACAAGGTATTCCCTGAACGATACGACATGGAGCTCTTCAAGAAAGATGTAGAGAGAACTCTATTTCAAAGTCGGCGATGCATTGGCGACTCCGGATGTTGCAAATGTTCAGAGGCAACGGTGACTGCTTTCCATTAGGTGGCCGTCGGCGTTTTCGTCAGGTGGCCCGTTTTTCTTTTCGTTAGATGGCCCGTTTGCCTTTTCGTCAGGTGGCCCGTCTGTTACATCAGGCTAGAATGTGCAAAATAAATAAATAAAAGTAATTACCTGTAAGTGTCAACGTTGAGCGGCGGCTGGTAAGCGGCGTGGTGCGTGGGATGCGCGGGCGCGTGCGAGTGCGGCGCGGGGTGCGCGGGGTGCGCGGGCGGCGCGGGGTGTGCGGGGTGCGCGGGGTGCGCGGGCGGCGGGTACGCGCACTCGGGGCTGCGTCGCTGGCTGCGGATCTTCTCCTCGCGACGCCACTTCGCGCGACGATTCGAGAACCACACCTTAAGGTCGGGTCACGTTAACAGGACGCGCGGGCTACGCGCTATCGACTAGTTCTTACGCTAGTTGTTTATTATCTTAAAATTGTTTTCATATTACATGGGTTGAGGATTCATTGCGTAGATCATCCTTTTTGGATATCACTATGAGTATTGTTATTTTTCAACAACCACTACCTATCGAGGAGAGAATAAACTCACGAGGTCGGATCACGGTTAACAGGACCAGTTCTTACGCTAGTGTTGTTCTTAAATGATCCACGAGATAGATTGCTTTCAGAATGTATACAAATACCGCTTTTGATTTTTTTTCTATACAAATAGTAGGTAGTCACTTCCTGACTCGAGAAGCGTACTTTCAAGTTAAGTAACGTAGATATAGGTACGGATGTCCATGGACGGCAGCCGCCACCTACTGTTGGGCTACATATTACTTAACACTTTCCCTGCTGCAAATAAGACTTGTGTATTACTTGGCGTAACACGTTTGCGGCTTGTATACACCTGTCGTTCACGTACAAATCTGTGTGGATTACGCAAATAAAAGTGCTGTGTTTACGGCGGCGCTACAAGACTGCAGGCGGGTATTACGCCTGGATATTCTTAAATGTTATACAGATGTTAAAATACAACATTTCTATGAATTGTCGGCGCATCCCTAGTTTAAAGAAAACAGCTCCAGTTTAGTGATGAACGCCAAAGTGTAAAATTTGATAAAATCCAGCTGCGTCAAGCTGTGGACAATCTTGACACTCGTAGAGCTGTTATTCATAGGTTGTTTGTTATTATCTTACAAATTCCATTGACCAGTACGTAATTCTGCTCACCTGTATCCTTGCCTCTGGAAGGCCTATTTTGGACGCGAGTCTCTCTCGTGCAAACACATCTGGGTAATGAGTGCGTTCGAATTCTGAAAGCAGATACAGAAATGAACTATTAGATAATAAATATATTACGGTTTGCGTGCTTTGTCGCGCGACTACGTGAACCGAGGAGCTGATAAGGACAGCGGTTAACCGCTGGATGCAAGTACAGGACCGGTCGGAGTGGCGACATCTAGGGGAGATTTATGTCCAGCAGTGGACGCGTCAAGGCATGGATGGTAGCATCTTTTATTGTCATGTTAAAAGTATATATTCTATAAGTAGATGATAAGTGTAGGTATGATGTCTACTGCCGCTGAGGCCATATTCCTCTCTCGTGTCTTTCTTTCAAATTCTATCAATAATTGTTCAGATATTTTATTCTCAACTTTTATTTAGACCTGTATGACCTGTCCGTTGAACATTAAAACTCGTTCTTGAAAAAATTATAATATGTTCTACAACGGCATCTAGACGTGCGGCTTAGGATCATTATCTACCAAAAATGACAAATATAAAGAATATAGTAATAATAAAATGGACAAAAACATAGAGTAGAGAGCGGCGGCGAAGAGGAAGCATTACGGCAAAACAGACCGTCATGCTCGACGACGACGACGCGGTCTTAGTACTAAAGACGGTCAATAGACGTTTCGCATAAAATAGCTTATTTTAGACTGACCTCTCTCCAAGCTGTCAATCTGTTCGTTAGTGAAGCTGGTGCGATTGCGCTGAAGTTTCCTCTTCAGGCGAAGTCGGGCTGCGTCGTCATCAGCTCCACTGGACCCCGCGTTGGAGTTGTCTCCGGACCCCGTTTCATCTGAATGCAGGCCTTCGAGACCTTCTAATGGTTCTTCGCCTACTGGAAAGAAAAATTTATTAATTACTTGATGATCGAAGTTATAACTGATATGTTAACAAGATAAACGTTAACTAAGGCTCAAATTAAATTATGTAAATATGTAGCAAATCTCGTTTCAACTTCCCTGATATGAAGCGGTACTAATCTCCAATAAACTTTGTAATTTGTAACTGTAGAACTTTAATGCTACCTACTTAAAATTGACTATAGGTATATTGTTGTTTTTTGAGTCGAAAATGGTCTCCTCTCTTGTAAGTAAGTATACTGGGCAACCGTAATTCTCCACTGAATTCTTATATATACATACGAACGCAGCTTCGCTATATTTAGATATAAGAGTTTTGTCTTGTTTGATGTTGGATGTCTACGGGATGCAGAGACCATTTGGTATAAAGTAACCTGCACACTTACTTGCTACTTCAATCCTACATAAAATACTAAAAGTGAGTACCGTCCATTCTGCGCTTAGGTAGCTAGGTAGATTATGAATCACAATTTTGCCATTTTGAGAGGAAACCTTGTTTTAGGTTACTTTATAGTGATTGTCATACATTTTATTATATAGAGGGTACTAACGAATAACGATTTTTTATTGCTGATATTTCCATTAGTTGCATGGCGTAGTTGGACCGAGACCGCGAACCGTGCAACTGGTTCTAAATATCGGCAATCAAAAATTATTATACGTGAGCATCCGATACGTAATAAGATTAGAATTAAGAGAGTAAATTCTGTGATGATATTACTTTAATATTATATTATATATATAATTATTAAGACGTTTTGAAGATCATTCCCAATATTTTAACTTAAATATGTACCTACCTTGCGATAATCCTACTAAATAGTATCTAACGTTATCCGTTCAAAAGTGCTTACAGCACAAAATGTAAATGGACGGCCCGGAGCTAATTGCGTGAAATTGTTAAACGGGCACTTTCAATTTTCCCCCCAAGGATTTATCTACGAGTCGGTCTGTCTCTTATCTCCCGAACTTGGATCCTATAATCGGGAGGGTGGACCAAAGCTCTATGAAGAGGGCGCTATTGCTCAATCAATCTGAGCCGCTTACAGGCCTGAAGAAATCTATTTAGAAATAGAAAACTAGCGCAACAGACCTCAATAGACGAAACTACGGTGGACATAAGCTCGTTCGTTGGGTTTATTTTATGATTTTAAAAGATAGTAAGGGAAATGGGCATTTGTGAGTTGGTTTTAAAGTTGTAAAATAATGTTCTGTATCTGTATAATTTCAGTTCAATAAAGGACAACATATATAGGATAGTATATAGTTTTTTTTTGTGTGAGAAGAAAAGTGAACAAGAATGCAAGCCGCTGCACAATAACCTCATACAACCTGTTACAAGATTTAAGTCTTAATTTCCTCTTACCTGAGATACGTAGATGTGTTGCTATTCCTGATGACTGAAATTGTCGCCTCTTTTAATTGTATATTTAACATTAAAATTAAATTAATAAAATTATTTCAATTTTCCGTACACCGCAGGATTTATTGGTACCTAGCTTATCTTGCGAAGTTGGTCCCGTAATTCACAAGTAACTATTCCAAGCAAGTTTCGCCGGATCGGAACTTCTGATTTATAAGTTTCTTACTTTTCTCGCACCAATTTTACATCCGAGACAAGATTTATGACTAAAGTATGCAGATAAGGTGTTGCAGAGTTCGGCACTTAAAGAGAAAACTTGTTTTATCAAGAAAAATATTCTAAACTAAGCTTTACATACAAAGTAAGTGTGTAAGAAGTGCTTTATAAAATACTAGTAGTATCCTGCATTTTCACCCGTGTTTAAAAATAATTCTAGCGTATCTTAGCTCGTTTGTTACTCTCCTCACATAAAAAAATTAAAGCCTAATATATGTGCATGATACAAAAATTTCTTTAAATTAGTTTATGAATTATGTAATTACTGTTATTCCGATCCAAAATAATTCACAAAGGATAGAAATTTTCAGATTCATATGACATTTTTCATTATATTGTTATGGTATGTTATTCGGATGTATAAGTTATGTTATTATATTAAAGTTTCGTCATAATCTATCCAGTAATGTATACGTGAAATAGTTCCGTTAGGTTCGTGAAAGACTAAGAAAATTAATCCACCTTCATACACTTTCGTGTTTATATTATTAAAACATACACACAGACATGCACGCACATACAAACGCACACGGGCTTTAATAAGGATCATAGCTTGATGTCATATAGTTTAAAACTACCACCAAAAATGACATTTAAAATTCAAAATGACTTTTCCAAATCGTAATCATACTCTGCCGTGAAGCAATCGTGATTTTCGATTAGAGATATTTGGTGTGCCGGCTACATTTACAAAGGAGGCGAATATGTTAGTCTTTAAGAGTATTAATGCAGTTATTTACGATTTGGATAGTACTTCAGTGTTTTTTGAGGTTGGAAGTGGATGTTCACGCTTTTATTTAAGGCGGCCCTAAGGTTCATTATATTCTTCGTACATAAAATATTTTAAGAGATGGAAAATCAATAGGTCCACCGGGAAAGTCCCATCAGAGTCCTTACAATCAGCCGTTAAGTAACTGTTGTGTTTCGGTCACAGAAGGGTATTCTATCGGTCACATTTACGAGTGAGGCGTACATTTTAGTCCTCAGGCGTAGCATTGTATCTTCGTATGACAGATAGAGCTTTAGTCCTGTTTGAGGTTTTAAATGGATGTCCATGGGTTGCAGTGACTACTGAACATCAGGTACTCTTTTTAATGCGTAGGTAAATACTACTCCTGAATGCCACTCATTCGAGTAAATTGTTTTGCCGAATTGCTACCAGCTTGGGGTTTAAGTTCCTCTTTATGGCCTTTTCGATATTTCTCTTTGTGGTCATTGTGGGGACCACGGGCACGCTGTACCATTCTTCCGCATTCGCGACGGGACATCATGTCCCGTCAGGTTGGTCTACTACTCTTTTAACATAAAAAATAATTCGCGTGAACCAGCTCGTTATATAAAATAGCATTAACGACTTACGCTTATTCCTATCAAAAGAGCGATTGTGTTTAATAATCCTTAGACACAACCACGATACTTATGGAATTCGTAACAGTAGCATAACTCCCCTTCAGAGAACTTTGGCAAGTGAACACAAGTAATAATTAATTCCCAAACAAGCTCGATAAGTTGAATTTATTCGAGTTGCGATTTTAATCTTCGGTTTGCGCTCAAAGCTTATCCCACCGAACTGAGTATAGCTATGTATAAACTTGGAACTTCTCTGTTTCTTTAGCTATGACATAAATACTTTTACTGCAGCTCTCGTACATTAGATCGAGTCAGCGTTGCGGGAGGCGGCACTGAACTGGATCAATAATCTCTAGTCTGATGCCCCGATAATTCACTTAAATTGTATTTAGCATCTTTGTATAACCTACAAATACGCAAATGTAAATTACGTACCCAGTCTTGTGCTGACGTAAATATAGCACTTGTTCGCCCGTTATTCACATAGATTTGTGCGTATACGACAGGTGTGTACACGCCGCAAGCGCGTTACGCCAAGTAATAAACAGATTGTTGTACGGCGCAAGGAGAGGGTTAAACACCTATGTATTTTAGGCTGTTATAGACGTCAAAAGTACCCACAACATTCAAATTGTTCAGGAGAGCAATAATTAGTTTTGATACATTTATCATTTCTTACTATTTTAATGCCGCCAATTAGGTTTTCTATTACCCTCAAGGTTAACTAGCAGAGAATGTCTTTAGAACTAAGTTCGCATTTTGTACCAAAGTTTTCTTGCAAGGTATTACAGAGGGTAGAAGTATAGTTCAATCAGGGGGGTACAATTAACATAGTAATTTCTAACGAGAGGCAATTCTAACCTTTTCTTGGAATGACATATACGCAGACTTACATAAGCCTACAACTTTAGTCTTCAGGAAAAACAATATATCAATGATATGATCTGTGATAAATCACCAGACATGTTGAATGTTGAATTGGATCTATGGGCTACAGTTGTCACTTAACATCACATTACTTCATGGCGGATTATAAAAATTGTTTTACTTTTTTATTTTTTATTGTTAAAGAGTAAGAAACGGGCATGCAACGGCTCTACCACCTCTACACCTGTTTTTTATGATTTTCAATCCTATAATAACAGTTTTGATACAACTTAAGTTTATCAACACATTTTGAACTATTTATTACATGAACACTTTCCTAAAATTTTAGTCTACCCTAGAAACTTAAGGACAAGGAAGTAAAAATATGATTGATAAATTATCGAAAATTTTATGCAAAGTACACTTGATTGGCACCCAAGAACTCTTCTGCCGTCCTTTGATCCCGTGTGTGATAGATAACATTGAGTATGTATATCTATTACGGTATACGTGGGATTGAGAAAATCTTAATTAATCTTAAAAATACCTTTTTTAACACGTAACGAATAATATTTTTTGAATGTTAAAAGAATAGCAAATGGGCGTGCTAGGGAGGCCATCAGATTTTAAGTTCTTACTACAAACCATTAACATCTGCATCCAACCGGTCGAATCCAATTAAAGATGTAAAAACTATAATTCGACCGGCGAGGTACCACCGCCACGCTTATAATCCGCTGTAAAGCATTACTTGTGTTTCAGTTGGAGAGGTGCGGTTGCCGGCTATACTTTGAAGTAAGGCGACAATCTTAGTCCTCAGGAGTAGCAACAAATCTTCGTACGAGCTGAGATAGGATTTCGGTCGTGTTTGTGGTTTGTGACTACTTAACATCAGGTAGTTTGCATGCTCGTTTGCTACTCTTCTCACATTAAAAAAACTCAGTAAATAGTCCTATCTAAGGTTAAAATAAATGCGATGCTAGCCTCGCTAGCAAATGTGGCTACATTTGGATTCAAAAATTGTGGTTAATTTCGATTGAAAAGATGTGGTTCTCAGAAATAATTTCTTGACAGCGAATTGTAAGAAAGCGGTGGTACCTCGCCCCTAGAATAATGCCCCCGCTATTTCCATCACTTTCTACGTTTCCAACTTAAAGACAAAATACTACCCACATTACGATATCTTCAAGTAAAACTAATTATGTGTACTTAAGAATGAAAAAAAATCAATTATTTATTCGGGAAATAATTTTATCAAGAAATCGAAATGTAAGAGTTGATTCACATTAGAAATTATGGGCTGTAAGAAAGGCCAGTAAAATATAGAAAAATGTTTATTTAATAGAGACAGTGGCGGGTTAACCTGCGGTGTGTCTGCTATAGTAATCCGGTAAGGAGCCGCGGCTCTCCTCACTCTACCGCCACCAACAGCCCTTGGTACTTGTAAAATTATTACAAAAAATAACAAAAAATTATAATTATAATAATTCAAATTTTTAAGTATGTCTAACATTTCCAAGTAACCAACTTTTTTGTAATTGCATTTATTAGGATACTAAAAAATTGACGCTTTAGTTTTTCTGATACTGTTGAATTGACTTTAAGGGTTTTTATAAGTTGTACTCAAAGTAAAAGTGGCTATATCAAAACTCAAAATTTTAATCTACATTTTGCTCTTCGTGGTAATGGCCGGCGTTTAATTATATAGTTCTACACATCACATGAAATGATTTAATAATAGTGATACATATTAATGGTTTTGAAAAGTTCTAATTGTTTTAAATCTTATGCTAAATGTTACGTATCTTATGTTATAATAACAAAATAAATTAATCAAGCAATAGACCGATCAATCAAACAATGAGTCAATCTTGCTTATTCACATAATAAGTTTACAATGTTCACATTTTTTTTATTTATGTAGTCCGTTTTACGTAACAGGGAAACATTTCATTCATAAAGACAAATACAACAATATTTAGAATTTCTAAATAGGTTCATCTCATCTATCATCATCATTTATCAAAATATCTATAATTATTATTTATAATACCTATGGCTGACGTTCGCGTCGCTCATATTTTTCGAAATTCATGATTATTGAAAAAAATGTTTATAGGGAAAAATAATTAAATAAGGAGTAAAATTAGTAGAATCATACAATTTTAGTTTATAAATAGTCTTTATAAACTGTAAATACATTCGGTCTTTCTTCCTAAGCATGCCATTAGAAATATCATTCAAATATAATGAATGCACGAAATACGTTTTCAGTGAACTGCATTATAGGTACATAATATTTTATCATGTTATCTCGAATAAATTTCCTTATTCCTGTCTCTACTTCCTTACTAATATATAAAGGTAAGGATTTATTTGTTTATACGTTTGTGTTTCTCTAACGCGAAAGTCTGCCTGAAATCTTGCATACAAATTGCCTATACATCCAGCCTCTTTATACACTATGCATTGCCGTGGTATATTACCTTAGAACTGAACAAAGACTGAAAATAATTATGATTAGCCTTCTTATTAAGACATTTTTACAGTTAAGTATTGCTCTACAGTTGATAGCAGGCTTCTTAGTTAATACTTCGTGGTAAAACCCGCTGTTTAACACTAGTTCGGAATAAATTAAGTTCAAATGTCAAGATCTCGCGGTATCAGTGCGGGATGTCGCGGGGGCGAGGCTGGGCCCCAGCCCGGGGAGGGGGCCGGGGACTCGTAACGGGCGTTCATGCGGAAACTGACGATAACGGCCCGGCCTACCACGTAACCCCGCCGAGTGTGATAGCGTTATCGGCGACTTAAAAATGTATGGCCAATAATGGAGTGGCCCCTTTCATAACACCTTGAGAGGAAGCAACCAACTCGCTCGCTTAATATACTGAGTTTTTAAGCAACGATGTTAGGTGGTTTATATAAAGTTTTCATGTCTATACAAATGGTTGAAAATGTCAGCAATTAATATAGCAATAAATTGTATAAATTTCGCGATAATATGAGTTTGAAATCAGAAATTTATAGTAAAATATAAGTATAAAGTCAATCAAATATAAATATTTCAGAAACTCGGTTGGATGCAGAAGTTACGTATATATATTTTTAAAGTATTTTTTTATTTAATAAAAATTTTATTATGTAAAAACTAATACTGGTAAAAGGTAGACTTATTACAAATATCCTATAATTGAAAAATGGCAGAGATTCTGCCTAATAAGTGTATATTTTGTTACGCTACGTTAAGCAAAAGACGTAAATATAAAATACTTATAACTTAATAGTAAGTTAACATCATGTGGAATATTTGAGTACATGTAGACAGAAGTACTGCCTATTTCTAATAATTTCTTACATAAACATTAATGTAAGATTTAAGCCTAGGCATTAAGTTAAATAATGGTCTAAGTATTGATATGATAAATTAATAAAAAATGTATATTTCTAAGAAATAATTTTCTAATACTTTCATACAAATAATCAAATTGAGATAACTATATATACTTTTGATTGTTTACTTCTGCTTTTATTTATTTTTTATCAAATTTAATATTGCTCATATTATGTATATACCTACACAAAATTAATGTCTCGGATAATTATATTTCGGTGACAATAAATACCATAGAAAAATTTGCTAAGCCGGAAATAGCTGTCCAATAATTTATAGAAAGTTACAATATATTATGTCATCCGAATGTGAAAGACATCAACGCTTATAAAAGAAACAGTCGCAAATATTCGTCCATAAAGTTTCAATTCATCTCTAACAGTCTTAATTATTTGCATTTTTAATAATTTTTACTTTCACATTTTTATCAACGTAAAAGTTTCTTCATTATTTTAAATTATTTTATCGGTGTAAAAAGACCGTCTATTCGGCTATTATTCCCAGTTTTACGAAGAGATAGCTGAAATAAATTGACGATAATCTTTTTGAAATTTAATCGTCACCGCATAGTTGCTTAGTAGGGGCCGGCGGGGGATGCCGGCGCGACGCGAGCCCGAGTGTTTTTATAGCGCTCCGGATAGCGAAGTGTTATATTTATAAGAAGCTTCTCCACACAGCTACATCTCTACAAGGGTGAACCTTGCGCTTGGTTTTAACATTTTTACTTACGAACCTTTTTTATGTGAAAAGAGTAGCAAACGAGCATGCAAACCACCTGATGTTAAATAGTCGCAGCCCATAGACATTCACCACATACACGAATAAAATCCTATTTGAGCTCGAACGTAGACACGTTGCTACTCCTGAGGACTAATGGTCGCCTCGCTTCAAAGTGGAGCCGGCAACCGCATATCTCCAACCAAAACACAAGAGTTGTTTTACTGTGGATTACGAGGGTGGCGGAGGTATCTACAGATTGTATTAAAGTTTTACCACCTGACAGTACCATGTCGTTTGAAAGACCGATAAGTGACCATTGGGAAAGAAAGGTTTTTTAAATACGACCACGTCGTCGTTAACTTCCAAAAGGGGTTGAAGTGCTATGTAAAATTAAACACGAATCTGTTGCTTCCGTTGAATCCTTTAGGACTGGGTACGAAGGCTACGTAAGAGTCTCTTCTTAATGACAGTTTTTGTATTGAATAAGAAGTTTCCTACATTTATTTTATTATCGTCTTTTGTATCTTTATTAAAAAAAATCTGCTATGATATGTTAATCTGTGATATTTATATAAGAAGTGTACATTTTAAGATGCATACGTTTTAACAAGCAACTTTTTCTTAAAAAAGGCAGTATGGGAACCTATCAATAACCTCTAGTTGACATAGAACATCATTTATAAACCGTAACGTATTTATGTTCATCTTAATTATCTCAGCACCGCCTACTACGTATGACACCTCCAAACAATACCCCTACAGCCCCCAAAGCTTTGTGGGCACTATTCTTTAGACCATAAGGCTAAGAATGGTTTGGCAATTGAATAGGAATATATGATTCGTTGTATTGGCAACCCGTCTGTCAGTGCGAGAAAACATTAATGTTTCATGAATCTGTTGGAAATGTATGGAACGGAGATCCGTATCAGATAATAGATGTGTCTCTATTTGACGTCACTCAAAGTAGGATGGGGCTGTGGCATTTCGGGAATTAATGCATTCAGGTAGCGTGCACTAGTGTTGGGACACTGACAGTAACTTTACATTTAGATTTAAGATCAAAATATATAGTACAAAAATATATAGTAACTTTCGCTCATGTACTATATACATACTGACACATTTATGAACAATGTTTTAATGTGTTTATACTACGTAGCTGTTTGAAATTTATTAACTTATATACTGAAAGGAAAATGGTATATCGAGTGGTAACTTTATGCCTATATGTGTTGCTTTAAGAGAAGCAATGTACGAGTATATAGGTATGCATACATACACATTTTGCCGGATACACATTATTGGAGGCGGCCATCTTGCCATCAAGAGTAGGAACTCATCCGCGTCCTTTCTTAAATGGAACTTCTGTTCTATTTGAGATTGGCCGTGGTTGTCCATGGGCTGCAGTGACCACTTAACATCAGGTGGCCTTCATGCACGTTTCTTAGCCTTTCATAATAATAAACAAAAACGCACGAGCTCGCTTGCTATTTTGTTAGATAAATAATGGTTTAAGTTGCTCATTAACATCTAAAACTAATTCCACGTAAAACAAAGTGTCGACTAAAGTGAGCCGCAGATGTATTGTTACTCCTGAAGATTATGATGGTCGCAACCATGCAATTTTTTTTAAATGAGAAGAACAGCAAACGAACACGTAATCCACCTGATGTTAAGTAGTCGCACCCCATAGACATTCACGTACAACCACAAACACAACCGAAATCCTATCGGAGCGCGAACGCAAATACGTTGGTACACCTGAGGACTAAGTTGTTCGCCTCACTTCAAAGTGTAGCCGTCAACCGCACCTCTCCAATCGAAACACAAGTAATGTTTTACTGCGGATTATGAGGGCGGCGGATACCTCCCCGGGCGAATTATAGTTCTCCCATCTTCAAGATAATAACAAATAATAATGAAATCGTTTATTGCCTTAGATATACAACATTTAAATTATAAAACAACTTGCAATTAGTAAAAATGTAGCGGGGCAATAGGAAGCGCCTCAGCTTTAGCTACCACGGGATGAAGATCCCGCGTAGCGCTGTTTTTCAGTCGCTCTCTATTCCCATAGGTGTTATTCGAGACTTTACAAAGGCAAGCTACATCGATCATACAGATATTAGACAGCTTGTCCTTTATCCACTTAACGTCTTTGCATGTACCACTTAGTCCGTTCAGGAGATATCGCCAAGTGGCAAACTTACGAGAGTTTCTTTGTCTACAAACACTACAGTTAACATTTGTCAAAAGTGTCATTTTGACATATTTGTATAATGATTGTCATTTTACTATGTACCGGGTACTCACGATTAACGATTTTTGATTTTTGATTGCCGATATTTTGAATTAGTTGCATGGCTCGTGGTCACGGCGATGATATGGTCATGATGGCGGTGGTATAGTAAAATGTATGAATTCCGAGATAATATTACTTTTAAATCATATAATAGTTGTCGTATAATACAGTCGTTTTAATTGGTCGAAAAAAGTGAGTCTTTTTCATACAACATTTTATATCGCTATACTTTTGAAAACGAACATTTGACATTTAAATTTGAACAGTAAAAGATGTACTTGAAGATATAAGGATTATATAGCATTCAATCGAATAAAAATAAATTTAAGATAGACACGCAGGTCGGTTAGTACTGAGCTGTAGCGATGGGGCTGTGTGAGAACGAAATGAAGATAGGTCGCTGAGTTTTTATTTGATATTATCGAGGACATTTCAATTTTTAAATGGAATACAAGATTTTTATGGAAAATTTCATGGAAGTATCCACATCTACCGCATTTGGAGGTAATATCGGAAGCTTTTGTAGGTTTGGTTAATTCAGTATTTTATATAATACCATGTTAGTTTAATGTCCGATTAATTTTTACTAATGTAATAATATGGGATCGTACCAATTATGGTATTATTAGGCAGACGGGCTGCCTGATGGAAAGCAATCAACGTCGCCTATGGACATTTGCAACACCAGAGGAATCGCCAATGTAGCGTCGGCTTTGCAGGAGAGCTCTTTTTACACCTTTTTGGAATAGCCCCATGTCATAGCGCTCCGGGAATACCTCAGGAGGAAGTTCATTCCACATCTTGCAAGTCCATGGTAAAAACGATCGTGCAAACCGAACCGTGGAGGACCGCCACGAGTCCAATTGATGTGGATGGAACTTCATCCTTTGGCGAGTGGTGCGATGGAGGAATGGGGACATAGTCAAACAGTGCCTCGGATCACTCACCATTATAAATCCGGTAGAACACGCAGGGAACCTATGTCCCTCCGCAGGCCTAACGATTCTAACCGTTTGTTGACGAATCGGATCGCGCGTTCTGTACGGAGTCAAATGGATTCAGTTGGTACTGTGGCGCTCCTGAGTTGCGATGCGAGTAATACTCCATGAGGGGTCTCACCTGTGCTTTGTAAAGCAGAAGGAGTTGCCCTGCTTTGAAGTACCGCTTGTCTCTGTTTGGCTTGCATAATTTTATATATTTTATTTCACTCGACTTTGCATTTGAATTCTTACTTTCTTATCGATAGTTTCAAATCTTACCCGGCTAAAGGGCTAAAACTTTGAGCACTGAAACTTTATTTTTATATTTTCTCGATAAAACAAGAAGTCTCAATTCAATCGTAATCAATTCAGAACGATAGAAAGATTTGTCAAAACATTAATAAATGTATTGCAGTTCTATGAAGTATGAAACAGTGGATCGCGATTCGTGTCACGTAGCGGCCATTTTGTCAGGAACAGCGTAACGGCGGGAAAGGGCCGTCGTTCGAGCGCGCACAGGTGTTTAGCAACCGATACGAATGTTTCGCGACCCGCATACTGAATTGACTACAGAAATAAGAATATGCGCTATTTATATTTATGTGAAAAATATTTTTATATCCGCGGTCTCTTCTGATGGCCCAAAATAATCGTATACTATACATACTTCGAGTTTCGCTACGGCCAAAGTTCGTATAGGTACCTACAGAGTACAACTACATCGATGTCCGTCGTTTTTAGATATGAGTAATTTCGTATAATTTCCAAATAAAATATGGCATTTAGATGAAACTAACAAACAAACTACTTAGTTATTACGTTAAAATCAAATTACATCAAGTTACATGTTATTTGCGATTTTGGTAACAGACTGGCAAGTAGATTAAACTTGAAAAAATAAAACTTGTAGGTTTAATTTCTCTATTAGAAATTACTAAGTATTAGAATAAGATATCGCGGAAGAAAACTACAGTGTAAAAGAATACCGGTAAAAGTCTACTCGCGGAATATCCGTGTTGGATTTACCCGTGTAAAAAAAGTGTTAGAATGAGATGTTTCAAAAATACGAAACGGCTAACAAATAGTTTTTTTTATATGAATAGATCACAAAAGATTTACTGGACGTGGTTTACTGCCATTATGTTTTCATCATCTACCCGAAATTTTTCCACTGCTGGGCACAGACTTTCAGAATGAGGGTTTGACCATGATCCAACAATGCGTGCACCTGCGATTTAGTACACTTCACACGTTTGTAAGAAGTTTATTAGTTCTAGAGCACTAGAAATCTCAGGTACCAAAGTTCATGATGTTTACTCTTACTATCCCAGCAAGTGATAATTAATTTGTAACACGCATATAAATTGAAAAATCTCGTGCGTGCGAGGGATTTCAACCACGACATCCCATGTAAGCCTTAATTTTATCTTAATAATCGACGGCAAGCCTAATGGTTGACATTTTAAGTTGTTAGATAAATATTTGTCTCGTAACAGTGGAAATAAAAAGTATTGGATTAAGATTTTTCGAAAAATATGAAATGGTAACTTATTTACTTTTAATTATTTACATTTGATAAGGTTTTCCAAGGATTTTCAATTTTAATTTAATTTCAAATACGGGTAATTATGACGTTCATAATTTAATTATATTCAAATACAGATAGTCAGAAGAATAAAGAAATATTAAATGTTTTTTTCTTACATTTTTTACGTTACTTACTTATTTTTGATTAAGGCTTTCCAAGGAATTTCAATATTAATTGAATCTCATCAAACACGGGTAAACAAATAATTTAATTTTATTTTGAGTACAGATAGGTACTAGGGATACATAACGATCGCGTAGGTAGTTACCGTGCGTGTCATATGAGCGAGACATAATTATATGTTGCGTTGTTTATGCGCGGCGCGCAGTGGGGCGGCAGTAACGCGCGCAGGGGGCCCGCCCACCACCGGCTTTTTATTTATCATTCCGCGGATTATTGCGATATTACGGTAGGGTTATTGATAAGTAGGTATGTAGCCCTTAAATTGCTTTCAGATGGTATCCAATGTTGTTAAAGGTTTATATTTGGAAAGGTTTTCTTTCGCCGAAAAATAGTGTTTCGCCAATAGTAACATTTATATCTTTTCGCTGTAGGTATAGATCTTTGACTATAATTAGTTTTTAAATATTGAATGTTATACTGAGGTCAATTATAAGAGTAACTCAATTTTGTTTGATTTGTTTTGTTTTTCAATCTAACCTTTATAATATTCACGCATGTAACTTAAAATCAAAGTGAAGTTCTATATCAATACAAACATTAAATGTAAATTTTTAAAGTATTTACTTTAAAAGGACGATATGTCGATTAATATAATTGTAAGTTTTATATTAACGTATATACGAGCAGCAAATAAAATAACAAAGTAGACTAAAACTTATACTGTCGAACGTAGATGCTTGAGGACTAAGATGGTCGCCTCGCTTCAAAGTGTAGCCGGCAACCGCATCTCTCCAACCGAAACACAAATAATGCTTTACGGCGGATTATGAGGGCGGTAGTGGTACCTCCCCGGTCGAACAGTAATTCTCCCACTTTTAAAAACCTAAAACAGATCTGAAGTCCAATGGAGGTCGTACGTAGATCCTACTGTTTTGCTGCTGCTGCAGCTATTGGTCCCTAGAACTTAAATATTTGTATCAGTGTGTCCGGCAACCGACCTTTTTAAGCGAAACACAAAACTGTTTTCACGGCGGATAATAACGCCGGTAGTATCTCATCTCTTCGATAAAACTATAATCCTACCACCTATGATACTGTTGTCCTTTTTTTTATTGCGAAAGAGTAAAAAATAAAAAAAGGTCACTGCCGCCCATGGACAATCACGTCCAATATCAAATAGAACGGAAGTTCTATTTAAAGAAGGACGCGGATGCGTCCTACTCTTGAGGGCTAAGATGGTCGCCTCCAATAATGTGTATCCGGCAACCACACCTCCCCACCCGAAACACAATACATGAAGAACATGTTGCTTTAGGGTTATGAGGGTGGCGGTTGTGCCACCGCGGGCGAGCTCTAACGGCTCTACCACCTTTTAAAATGTTTCCTTTATTTAGACAACCATACATACAAGTCACACAAATCATACTCCAAAAGTACAGTTCTGACCCTTTATCATACATTCAACTTGAATTACATTAAAATTATATTCAAATCGTTAAGAGATGTAAACCTGCGGATTATGAACGAATGAATTGACACTCAAAGATATTAGTGTTTAAGTGGAAATAGAAACGTATAACCCTTCTAACCGTCGTGGGGCTTGCAAATTAACAGCTGTAATTACATGTAAACCGTATGAACAGCGAGGGGATGTTCCGAAACCGCCCTTTAGGAACGTTTTCATGTTTTATAATCCTGTTTCATGCGTTATTGGCTCTGTAAACCCTTTGTGTTATTCGTTCGCGTGAAACTTGTGCACGTCTGTGATATCCGTTTTTGATTCATTAACGTACTTTTTACTATGTACAGTACTCGCGATTGGTTTTTGATTTTTCTATACATTTCGTGATAATATTCGTTTATCATATGAATTGGTATACAATTATGAACACAATTTTAATTTCTATTTGTATAAATTTTCACCCTAATTTAATTTAATGATAAATAATTATAAGTGACTTTAACATGCTGATAAATTATCTACGTACTACATAATATTGATATTGACATTTGGTTAATTACAATACGACACAGATACGATAAGAAAATGTAATATTCATTATTAAATCTTAAAATTAAAGATCATAAGTTCCGTTTAGTTAAAAAAAATGTTATTAAGCGTTTTACGTACCATTTATATCAAAAACTGCAAATACATATCTTAAATATTAGTAAATTAAATTATCAAAACTGTATTTACAAGTAACTCTGTATCTATAATATTATCCACGAGTTTCTTTTAATCATTTTCCATTAAATATTTGTTTACAAAATTAATTCTATTTATTTATCCATATTAATAGATTTAAGTAATGAGCAATTATTGTGAATAACGGAGAAGGCTGTATCCGGCAATTAAACATAACAGCTTAATCCTCTTACGACCTAAGCCTCGCGTGACGTTATTTCAAAGCAAGTACCCTACTTAGTCGTGTGTAGGGATTTACAGCGTTCTATGAAGCCTGTTTCGAGTTCAAACGATGCACCCTAGTTGGTCGAACGTATCTGAAAGGGTTGTACGTAATGACGGAGGCTTTAATTGCTATTTTGCTTGCGTGTATGGCTCCGGTTTGAGGGATCTCTTTCATCGTGTTTTGGGCGGATTTAGCACGTATTCGGTTATATGCGTTTATCTAGTTATTTGTAGATTTATTTGTGTGGTGCCATTAGATTTACGCTTTTCGTTTACATTAAGGAATATTAAGAAATTACATTAATTGTAGCTCATATATAGATTTTATATTTTTGTCTGTTTGACTAATGTAATAATTTTATAATAGACTAGCTGTACCCTGCGCGCGTAGCTACGCAACCAATTAAAATAGATTTGAAGGAAAGACATTACACAAAAATTCAATTCATTTGATTGATTTTTTTCTTACGAAAATTGGTCGTACATGCTCATGCACAACAACTTTGGTAAAGATCATCGCATGATCAAATGCATAGTTTACGAGTTTATAAACGACATACAGACAAACACTCATTTTTATATATAAGATGAAAATCTATTTTTTAAACTGATTCTAATAGCATTTTAACTTGAATTTTAAAATACTATTAAAATCAGTCTAGGTTATTAAGATTAGAGATATTTTTATTTATTTCATAATTTCGGATTCCTGCTTAAAACACACGAGGCCAGATGCTAGTGATATAAATTGGGAATAATTATTTATGGAACTTGTATAAGTCACAATATTAATAAAATTTATTTACTAAGAAAGTCAATCAAATATATATTTAAATATCGTTCAAAAAAGTTTTATCATTTAAAAACTCCTAAATGAAAAAGTAACCATGCTTATTCTTTTAATTTTGTTTCTTTGTATCAAATCACACATTGTTTCAAGACTTTCTATTAAATATTGCATTATAAGTTTATTTTATTATTTATTTTCTTATATACCTTAACTTTAAAAGGGCGACTACTTTGTAATTCGCTACAAATATAAACCCAGAACACCAAACGCGAAAATGGTACGATTTATACCAAATATAGCTAAGACGATCCAAAATAGAAGGGCTTTAGGTGCAGACGGTACCTAAACCGTATAGCGGCAGATCAAAGGGTTACCGCCGCGCCCGCCGCGCTTTGAACAAGCCGACATACCGGTATATGGCGTATATGGGAAGCTATGTACTATGGTCGTATCGCGTAGGTATATTAGTTACCGTTGTTGTAATGCGGTATCCATATTTTTGCTGGCAAACGTTTTATAGAGACAAATTTTGTTTTAAGTATAAATAGAATAATGCTAAGGAAAAAGACATACGTTCTGGAACGAGAGTAACTAATCTAATGATTTTTCAATTTATTTACATATTTCGAAATTTGCCTTTCCGAACTTGCGTTTTTTCTATTTAGCAAGAATGAAAAGGCATATCTTATAGGTATTGTAAATATTATGTATTGATTTTATTGTACCCTTGGCGTTCATTAAGTGTATGTAAATACCTGATAATGAAATAAAATATTTGAATTGAATTGAGTGCAACTTAGTTGTTTTACATAAATAGTATATTTTTTTTAATAGAAATATAAATAAATATATTGCCGACCAATTTGACAGAAAAATATTTTCAAACTTATAACATTCATTTGTTCTTTGAAAAGTTTTAACGACTGTCATTTGTCGATAACAACCCGAATTGTTTAATAAAAAAAGTGTATATAAAATTTTATCACTGGGGGACACCTATCCAACTTCCGACCACGCTTGATGTTGCCGATCATTTACGTTCTGCGTACGACACGAGGCTAGTATAGAAGCGTTAGTTTATCTACTTGTATATCGATAAATTATTGTTTAACAGGTCGCGAATCGATGTTCAAATCAGAAAGTAAGAATATTTTTTTCGAAAACCTATCTTAGTCAGTCAAGTCAGTCAATAGTCATACAGAGAGCATATCTATATTTTTGGACAGTTTTCTCTGTCTGTTAACGCGTCACGTCACATCACGAAATCCGTTTAACCACTTTGAATGAAATATTTTTCATTTCGCAGTCCATTGATGAACACAACGTTTAGGATACGTTTACGGTTGCCGGCTACACTTGGAAGCGAGGCGAAGACGTTAGTCCTCAGGAGTAGCAACGCATCTACGTACGAGCTCAGATAGGACTTCGATCATGTTTGTGGCTGTACATAAATGTCTCTGGGCTACGACTACTTACCATGAAGTAGTTTGCATGCTCGTTTGCTACTCTTCTCACAATAAAAAAACGTAGTATTAGGTTTTAGGTGCTAGCCTGGATACATATATTTCCTTCTCTTAAACCTTCTTTTTCTAAAAAAATACGCGACGAAAGTCGAACAAACAGCTAGTAAACAATCTTTGTCCTACAATAAAATACATTGAACATCTTCATGTAAATGTGTACGATTTATACGCGATCTCTCTTGATTGTGCATACCAAGTAGTTGCCGAAGTCCAACTACAATATCTTTTATCTGTTTATGCCTACAGCCTGCCAAAGCTCCTAACATATAATAGCGGATAGAAATGAACTCTACTTTATACAATCGACGCCGTCTAAGCTAAATTCGTAGTCTTAACTCTACCTGAACTTTGAATGTTTTGATAATGTGTAACGCCTGTCAATATCTTCTAATATGTGACATAATAATGTCTTCTACGATTGAAGCCTTTTACGTTAACTGTATAGAGACCGGACTAGCTAAAGACGCTCGTATATGTATTATGTTTTAAATGGGATATTATGGGGAAATCTATAGCCATAGCCGTTACTAAGGAAGTTTGAATTACTAGGAACCATTTAGCTTTTATCTGAGATAATCCTCTTTACATAAAAGAAATTTGTATGCTTCGCAAAGTTATTTATTAATTTGGATAATATTTGTGAATCAATTCTATTTAAACTTACTCAATTCTAATTTGAAAAAATAACATTAATAAGAGTCAATGTTATCATGTAATACAGGTATATTTTAAAATTTATAGCCTTAATTCGATTATTTCATAACTCTGTTTAGATTAATTTGAAATTATTTTACTATAATTTGCTATAATTGTATAGTGTTAAGGTATTTTATGTAGATTTGTTATTTTTATTATTGTAAATAAATACTTTGTAATTGGAAAAAGTAAACATGATATTTAAATAAAAAAGTTGCTTCTGTTCAGTTTAGAATAGGTTGCAGATAGTCAAGAACAATATAAAAAAACGGGAGGATAAAAATATTACCACATGTATAAAGCAATTCCGTACATTAATCTTACATCAACAGTACATTTTATGTTACCGTAATATCAAATTAACTTGGACATTCCAATAACTCGTATAACTCAATAAAAATAGGTAACAGTTGCTATTTGGTTTTACCATCCAATAAAAATCCGAATCACTCCATCACAGCAATTATTCCCTCCGATCGGCGTCCGCAATGTGACGGTCCATTTCGCCGGCGGTCAGCCGCGTCGCCTATAACTTAGGTGTCGCATAAATAAATATTCAACACGCCATACATCTCACTAATTTAGTACTACGGTACCCCATAATAACCATTTATTCTGCCCTGCGTATAAATATCCAGCGACATTTTTCTTTGGCTTATCTCGAGAGAGCAGACATCGTGCCGTTTCGCTCATGCTTCCATAATCTGTATATCTGCTTCTCGCTTTAGCTACATTCATCACGAGTCGAGACTACCTCCCTTTATTCAGTACGTTTTATTTAGTTTTCGCCCCATAATGGATTTATTCCGCGCTCCCGTACTTTGACCTTGTCTGTTTGTCTTCGAGTTTAGTCTTTTAAGATCTGCTGCGTATTGATTTGACCTCGGTCTCGAATCGATTAACACGTTGGGGCTCTCGTGAATAAGGAATTGAGATAATGCGGTTGACTAGCTTAACCTGCGATTTCTTCCGCGTTTTTAAATGGACGTTTTAACAGAAGAGGGATACTATATATAGTATCCTAACATATATCCTGGATATTGTATTCGTTTGAAGACTAAAAGTAAAATAAGTCTTATTCAAATTAGTAACGTAGTTTGCGTGTAGAGCGGCAGAAGAGAGGCAACATTTTTAGAATTGTGAATTTGTTTTTAGTGTCGATAATGACTATAAGAACTAGAAAGAAGAGGAAGGCACATGTGTCACTGCAAGTTTTATTATGATATATGAAAGCTTTATAATATTTAAGCTTTAAAAATTTGTTACGATATAAATATATTGTTCATACTACACGTTTTTTTAATGTGAGAAGAGTAGCATACGAACATGCAAACCACCTGATGTTAAGTAGTCGCAGCCCAAAGGCCTCCATATAACCACAGACACGACTGAAATCCTATCTGAATTCGAACCTAGATACGTTGCTACTTCTGAGGAGTAAGATGGTTGCCTCGCTTCAAAGTATAGCCGGTAACCGCACCTCTCCAAACACAAGTAATTCTTGACGCGGATAATCCTTCGGCTAAGTCTATGTTTCGGCTAAGCTTAAGTTTCGTAATTAGATGCGTTGCTACTTCTATAAACAGTGATGGTCGCCTCGCTTGTGTTTTTCAAGGTGGGAAAACTATATTTCGACCGGGGAAATAGCACCGCCGCCCTCATAATCCGCCGTAAAGCATTACTTGTGTTTCGGTTGGAGAGGTGCGGTTGCCGGCTACACTTTGAAGCGAGGCGACCATCTTAGTCCTCGGGATTAGCAACCCATCTATGTTCAAGCTCAGATAGGATTTCAATCATGTTTGTGATTGTACACGGATGTCTATGGGCTGCGACTACGTACCATTGGCTAGTTTGCATGCTCGTTTGCTACTCTTCTCACATAAAAAACCTAGTACTATCTGTCTATATACATAATTTTAAGCTTTGTCAACTTGAAAGTGTTCACTCGTTTAAAATCGGTCAATGTAACTTGCCGTGTCCATAAGTCATTATTTCCACCATGTCCCTAGCTACCCCTGCGTAGGGGAAGTGAAAATAAAATTACTTAAGTACTTAAATCACTAAGGGTCCTTCGCTGTCTAAACGATACGTACGAACCCCACCTGAGTTCATATGAGTTGAGTTTAAGGGAGTTTATTATGAAAACATATTGTATTTTTACCTAATATATGTAAGTAGTTAACGAGGTAATCATAACCAATTCCACCTCCTAGCCAGGCTTTACACGGTCAAATTTACCGCTTTAGATTTTTTTATTTCTCAGTATACTTTCGTTTTGGTTCCATTCAAATTTGAAAAGAAAATAAGTTTTTAAGTGTTTTTTATGATAAAATTAAAAGGGTTATTCTGATTTACCAGATCGAATTGCAAATCTTTGAAATTCCCGGCTTATCTCTGCTATAATATATGTATTGTACATATAAACCTTCCTCTTGAAGCACTTTGTCGATTGATGAAAAGCAATTTGAAATCCTTTTCGTAGCTTCAAAGACCTAAGCGTACAGGTGGTGGGAAACGACCTTGTTTTGTACCATGTAAAGATGCCATGCTAAAGTATATATCAAAATTTATAAAGAGTGAGAATAAAAATAACTACGAATTAAAATTTATTTACGAAAGTCAAACTAAATTTGGCATTAGTGGTATAGGAGATAAAATTGGCTATAAGACGGCAACACACAATCATGTAAACACAGATGAACTAGCTAATGGGACTGTAAGTCATGTAACCTTCAGAATCCTACTGCTGGGCATAAGGAAGTCCTATGGCAGGAAGGAAGAGCAATGGTGATGATAAAGACATGTTTTCCTCTGAACATTTACTATTTTTTCTTATAAATTATGTTAATTATAACACTAGTGTTTCTTAAAATATTATTTCCTTTTAGTAATAAAATTTGCTCCGAGTTTATTATATACATACTTTTCCAGTAACGTATTGGATGTGTGGAGTGTAGGGTGTAATATTTTAAATATTTTTCTGAAGTAACATAATCCATTTCAGTGATTTATCATGATCACAAGACCTACTGTCCTCAATTTTCACCTAATTTACACGAAAGTCCTATGAGCTTAGGATGTAAATAAGGTTGTGTATGGAATGTTCGTTGCATCGGGCACGGTCGGACTTTCGTACTTCAGAGAGCAGGTTAAATTGTTTGTACCGTTTGTGTATAGATATTAAAAAGGAAAATAGAATTAGAAAGTAATTTTTTTCAATACATAGTACTACTTTTGTTCTCGGTGATAAGAGGGCTGGTTCATATCTCGCGCAGAGAATTGCTATTGCTAT